>JAECUM010040069.1:0-47876 GCA_016617855.1 Megalonaias nervosa | reverse complement strand
AAAAGAATTTCCCCGGGTTTCCTCACTGGTTATACTAGCTATTTCAAAAAGACCTTGTATATCTTACGTATTGTTCAAAGAACCTTTAATTCCCTTTATTTTGGTGCATGATTGATGAGTGTAATATGGGTTATAGAGTATACAGCTTGGCGTTACTCCAGATGTGCACCTTTCAAAAATGTACTAGCACACTTGGTCATTTTCTCTTCCTGAACTTTAGAGGTAAATTGTAAAAAGGAGCCAGTAACTATCTTTACATTTTATATATTTAGTAATTCATTCATTGCACTTTTAGAAGCTGGTATTGTCTAGTCTGGCAAAATTCATTTTCCCTATTTTAATAGCTGCTAAGGATAATGTACTTTAGACAAATTCAGGCTGATTTATGGAGCACAAGGGAGCAGTCATTTTAGTTAGCAGTGTGCTAAGATCATTTACAATTTCCAAAAGTACTATATCCAAAGAAATGTCGGCCACATTAGATCAAAGTAGCATAGAGGTATGCCAACATTCTCTCCACTGTGCATGTTTTAAATGCAAACAACTTCTCCTTACATACGTCACTCTCTCAAAAGTACATAATAACTGGTGAGCGCCCCAATAATACCATGAACGATCCTAAGACAGAAAGATTCCTCAGAATCCGAATAAGTACAAAAAGCGCTGAAGACTCATGTAAAGTCTTTATGCTATTGATTCTCATCACTACAGTAGAAATGATCTACGAAAGGAAATGCAGAAAGTAAGAGGCAGATAAGCCAAGAGATCGGCATCTTGCACCCCCCCCAAAAAAAACTAAAATGAAACAAAACAACAAACAGGCCTAATCCCCCCCAATCCTCCCAACAAAACAACCAAAAAACCCCCAAACAGACCAAAAGAAAACAAACAAAACCCCCCAAAAAGATGAACATGAAGTTACGTACACTGACTTTTCTCTGCTCCAATTTGTATGAAGTAACACTTAGCAGATAAAAACACTGCTTGATCACGTGTTAATTTTCAGTGTTTGTTTTAGTTCATTCACTCGAGGATTAGAGGGATTTGTATAAAACGCAAGCAAGAATTAGGTTTCTTAATACCCAATAGCGAAGTAAAAATGAATAGATTACTGTGTATGCATTTAGCAAAATATTTCCAATTGGTACTAAACGGACACAAACATATGATTATCATTAACTACAATACTGGGTTAATGAGTCACGCAAGAACGGTTCATCAAACAATGACTGAGTAATCAATAGCTACGCAATTATGTGACAAATAATGAAAGACGATTGATATGAGAGTATTGTAATTCATATGAAGAACACAAAAGCATGATGTGTAAAAGCCTGTAAAGCTCACTCAACATGGCTTGTCCGTTTGATCTTTCATTATAATAATTTATAAAATTAAATTTGTTTTTGAATGGACCACTTTATACATTGTACTAATGCATTGATGCACTTTCCTAGCATACTGTAGATGGCCTACACTGAGAGCATTTCAGTACAATATTTTGTTTTAAATCTTAGCCAAAAACAGTAGCGTGTTTAATGATTTCGTCAGTCTTGCAAATGTGTTGTTGTATATGTGTTGTACATAGATGGAAATGTTTATTTTTACCGCATTAAAAATGACGTAATAGACATAACAATGAATCAAAGATGAACATATTATTAATATTTTGTTGAATTAAACTCTCTTCTCTCTCAACGAAGCCGTTAAACTAAACAGCAAAAGAAAAGATATAACATTTAAAAGCTTTTATTGACATAAAACAAACGAATATAGAGTCAAGACGTCTTCTGCGTAATCTAATTGCTAAAGGTTTAACCACTATTCGAGTATTATATGACACATTTTCGGACAATTAGTGCTGGTGATCGATGTAAGAAATTGTTAAAGGTTATGAGTCATTGCAGTTTCTCCTTCCACTGTTTCTGACATATGCTTTCTTTTAAAACAAAATGGATGTGATATTTAAAAATCACGTATATTGTGTGACTTAAGAACCTCTTGATGTTATATTTGATTTCGCAGTGAACTTCTTTAACTTTGCATCTGATTAAATTGAATGTGTCACAATGTAACAGGAAAGCAAAAAGGTCTATATTGTTATATTATTATATTTAACAGTAAATCACCCCTCCCTCCCTCCCCTCTCTGTTTAAATGTAAAAAAGGTAGCAGCGTTCACTGACGGATATATAAGACTAATGACATTTACTCAGACGGAGAAGCAATATATCAATGTAACCAGTTATAAATAAATAAAGACTCTAAATGTCAGACTTACGCAATAGTAAAAGGTAGTCAATTTTAGTAAGGTAGTTAGCCAATGTTTTTCATTTTTGTTTTGTTTTGGATTAATTCACAATATCTGTTATTCATTCAACATATCCTATTTATATGGCATTTTACAAATTCGACAAACATTTTATCTTAAAAAGGAAAAGAGAAAGGAAGAAAAAATCTCAAAGTTTCATGCTTCTTGATGTTGTAGTTCATGTATTATGCTTTTTCGATTTATTTCAATGCCATAATTTTTTTCCACTGGTTCCAGACTGTTGAGCTATTCATCACTTCCTCTCCTTTTCGAGAGTAAATGCCTTGAATCATTCATTTATGCTGTCTTTAAATCTTTTCAACACTTAAATATCTCGTCTTGTTTGTAAAACAGTGTCAATTTAAATTCATCAAATATTCTCTATACATCTTTTCCTTTGAGGTCCTCCAGTCTGTAAACGACTTGATTGGATGATTTTAAATATTTCCTCACAAGGATTAGGAAGGGAGCCCTTTTCTAAAATAATTTTGATTTTCAAAATTCACACAAGTTCTCCAATTTTGAATGTAGGCTTTCCAGTTATCAAGTATCCAAATAGGTTGTTCAAACCTTTAAACCTGTTTTCTTCTTTGCTTGCATCAATCTTAGTCATGCATATTAATGTATTATGAATCTTTTTGTATCCCTCAATTGCTTTGACATGCCGTCAGCCCGTTTTCTACCTTCATTTTGGGTAAAATATCTCCACACTCTATTCTTTAGGGTTTTGTTAAACCCTTCCATTACGGTTGCTTTAAACAAACCTAATCGTTATGCCATAATTTTAAGAAAAACTCAGCCTGTTGGTCAGGTGACGGCTTTGGTGAATATGTTGATTTCCAAGAATGAAGAAACATGAACGATAACTGAAACCACCACTTTCTGTAACCAGTCATGAGTGGAAACGGCTTTAGAGATGGGGTCACTAGATTGCAAATATATGTGACCACTGGGGTCATCTCCACAACGGAAGTTAGGTCACACCCTCTATCTGCTTCAGAGACCAGATATCCAACAGGTGGCAAACCCACCATACTACAAATCATTCTCACAGCAATATACACATACATATGTGCAGATTGTATTCATGATGTAGATACATATTCTATACTAGGCGGCCTCAGCTGCTAACACTGTACATTAGTTTTATGCTAGCAGACGACATTTTGGGATGTTTTATATCCTCCGGACAAGGAAATCAGCTTCGTTATTTGTCTTTATGGCTGGTTTATTAATTTTAAAGTAATGTACAGATTGAGCACTTTTTTGTTTTTTAAAAGAAGATTTAAATTAAGATTTATTGAAGACAAAATGGGATCAAGCCACAATTCTGATTGTAATTAGTTAGTTCAATCACTTTCTAACTGATACACAGTGTTCAAAATCTACACTACTGTTATCATATCAGGGTCGTATCTGTTTGCTCTTGAATGTGAGACATACACGAAGAAATACCGTATTCATGTATATCCTACCATGTCAAGGTATCGATATAATATGGGCATCTGCAGGTCCCGCCAATACAGGTTTCCCTTTGGCTATACCACGCAAGGCAGTCGCTGGTTGGCAGTCGCTCATCGTATTGCAAACTGTCAAAATAAAACCAAACTCGCAAAAAGCTCTTTCGTGATTAACCACAGACCAAAACTTAGCAGACTTACATGACGGATCTTCCACAGATAGGGCACTCGCAAAATGCATTCGGTTCGATATGTATGAATACACAATATGGAGTTTGTGACAATAATCCGAGTATATTATATTTGCTTAGTGATAAAAAACACAAAAAAGCCAAAAAACAACAACAACAAAAAAAAAAACCTCTCTTGACTGCAGACAAAATAGATATAATCGAAGGTCGGATTTGGCACATCTTTCGTTGCAAGTCGGTTAGAGTAAACCACATGCTGAAATTTTGTTGTCAACACTGCAAGGGAGACCGGTTTGTAAATTCGAATATTTTAGTTACATACAAATAGGAAGAAAAGAAACCTAACTGGATTTGTTTTCTTGTATATTCTGTTATTAAATACAAGAATAGGAGCAGAATTTGACATGACTGCGAATGGTGTGAAAGCTATTCGCTAAAAACTAATATTCTACTTGACCTAAAATTGTTCTCAAACAAGAAGGTCAAGAAGGAAAATTCACAAACTAATTAGTGATATTAATTAGTATCCAATAAGTCTGCTGATGCTGATGAGATATGTTATATAACATGTAAACAACACCCCCAAAAACCTTAATCCCAAACCAGAAACAGTTCTTCGGATACCTTAGTCTTGTACCCTAAGACATAATTTGTCAGTATTATTAGGAAAATGAAACGGCCGCATGGTTGAATATCTACAAAAAGAACTGCCTGGTATAACATTATCATCTTATGAGGGCATACAATCATTATTACTTGCAAAAGATTTTCGTTTAAACAACCATTCATCAGTGTCATCTTTGCATCCTATATACTACTTTAAGTGGGCAGAATCTATAACTATGTATGGCACAAACTTTTCAGCAAATCAAATTTGCCATGAAGATACTTAAGCAGTTAGGATGTAACCTGTTTGATCAAGTTAATATAATTTAATCAATGCAATTATTATTATTATTATTATTATTATTATTATTATTATTCTATTCTCGATATTTGATAAGAATAATCGTATAGTTATTCATGTAATTGCTCAGGTTTGTTTATGTGATGGGCAAACACGGTTTTATAATAATGTGTATATATTAAGTAGACAGGGCCGGATCAGATCATATGTTAGTGGGGGATATTCCAAAATTTCAAAAGGGTCCTGAATTTCAACGAAAGGGCACCGAAGCAAAATTTTATGTATCTATTTACTCAGAGTGTGCAAAATACCCAATAAAAGTGTGCAAAAGAAAACGATGGTCAAATTTCCAGCGACAAGTGACTGCGCATGTGTGTGTGTGTGTGTGTGTGTGTGTGTGTGTGTGTGTGTGTGTGTGATCTTTTTTAGTCGGGAGGGGTCCAGAAACTCTGGACATTCCACTCCGATCCGGCTCTGGTAAACGTTGTTTTTTAATCGATAATCTTGTGCTTTGTGCAATAAAATAATGGATGGAGATCATTACAATAAATACTTTTTCGGTTTGGATGTTGATCTCACTGGCATGTCCCATTACGACAGACTTCATCTGATCGCTTTTGAACTGCCTGCTTTTGACATTCAGTCGAGTGATGGCAAGCTATCTAACAGAAATCAGTGTTGTTACACTTGCCACTAGAAACCCGGCACCAAAACAAAGTGCAACTTTTGAATTTGTATGCGTACAGATAGAGCGTTGTTGTTTAAGCGTTGGATGTACTCGTGGGAAGCCCACCCAGAAAGCACGTTTTGATTATACCAAGACACTTAACTAGTACACCCGACAGTATAAGAATGCAAATTACTAATATTTCCGCACGTTACTCGACCCGACGAGGCGCTGATGTGGGTCTGAGTATGTTATAAATTAAAGTGGACTTGACCGAGTTTGCCAGCCGAGATTTTGTTTACGTCGACCTGGGCTAGCTTCTGATTTTCGAAGATTAAACTGGAAAACTTTAAATATCTAGCTCGGACAATCAAGATATTGTTTTGAATCTGCGAGGCGCTGACCAAGAACTTGACCAAAATCAATGAAATTGGGGGAATCAGAGATGCTGGTGTTGCCTCTATCGAAGACTATGTCGACACGAATACGAAATAGAAAGTTAACAAATCTGGTGATGAAATGAACGTAGACCTCTTTATGATGGAAGCCAAATTAAGCTGATGCTGCAACAAAGCAATGTGTGGATATAAAAGTCAGATATCAGGGTCGTGGATGGTAACGCTAATTTGACAAAACATTTAACGGTGAATGAGTCACCAAAACTAGTAGTCAACGTATTTAATTTTTCATATGTAAATATTAATGGGTCTTATCCTATTGGTTGCTTTCGACTTCCTATTGATAGATCTGGATATTATTTCTTTGAAGTGTGCACGTCTGCTATAACATTGGGGTTTATTGGTATTCAATTAGTAGCAAAAAGACAATCACTGGTAGAAGATCACAATAATTTTAAACGTACAATATTAGGATCCACGGATTCTTTATATTCAGGTCAAATTCCAATGACAAGTCACTTAAAACATTTTCGGTTGCAGTTTCGTTTTAGATAAATATCGACGACGGAATAGATAGATGGGTTAAATATTGTAGAAGAATCGGTATTAGCCGTCTTTGGCGCTTTTTTAAGATTAGATTTATCAGTATATACAAGTGATGGATTCTGACGGCGGTGATGAGTTAGCGGAATTTACTGATGGGGTGGTGAATCGAGTAATCACCAATGCTTAAATTGACATTCCACGTATTGATGAATATTTTCTTAAACTTATGACATTAAAAGACCCTCGTATATACTGAAATACAACAGTCGGGATCACCGTACTGCACCAATGCCAACTCGAAGCCAGCTTAGAATCATTGCATTAACATGTGAAAAGGCTCAATCGTTGACTGAGCAGCCAAACATGAAAACAAATCAGAGATTGTTATTTGCAACTATGAGGTGGAATTCACTGACTAATCCAACCCGGCTGCATTCTCCAATAATTACCAAGAAGAGAACGATCTCGACTGTTATGTAAGAAGGACGCACTTGTTCGTTTAGCAGTTCATGAGCGAAGACGAGTACAGTCTTTTCAGACACAAAACGCACAATTGCCGGAGACTAAAATATTTTCTATGAATGCATGACAGTTGTACAAGTAAAAATGGGTAATTTGTAACAAGGGCATGCGCATGTTACACCTGATCAAGGCAAGCCTCCCGATCATTTATACATCGCGGTCAAATTAGTAATAGAAGAACTATGACAGTCTCTCAATGTTACCGATCTGAGAAAATAGTTGAAGTGAACAACAACTGCAAGGTGAAATCACCAAGAGAATCATGCTCCTTGTAAAATACAACGTATGCGTAATGTTGTAGATGCTATTTGTGGAGATGCCGCCGCGACCACTGTTGGTCTTTTTGTTGCTGAAATTGCAACAACGGCGACTATCATAGGTACCCCAATTGGGTTGATTGTCGTAAGTATATCAATAATAACCGGGGTGGTTAGCGGTGTTTGTAAAATAATTTCGGGACGGTTACATTAACGAATGTGTGTTTATTCGGAATTTCTCGCAGCACCAAGTAGTGTCAATAGAATAATAAACTCTACTCGAATTCAATTGAGTTAAAAAGTATCACTGTGGAGTTTGAGACTTTTGTTTTAGAAATGGAAAACCATCAACGTCTACGTGCACAGATACGAAACGGAGACTTTAATGACCATAAACAAGTAACTGTTTTACAGACAGTGAAAATCGAGTAATTGTTAGCCAGCAGATTTTGCTTGAAAATTCGTTTACATGACTAATGTGTAAAGCAACAACAATCGATATTTTAATGCTCAGAAGTTGTTCACGCGACTGAATATTATCCAGTTTGTTTGCGAAGAGTATCTTTTTAGAATATAAATTGCGACAATAATGACACCATATACACAAAGACGGTATTGTCTGCCTCATCAGTGGCAGCGTTTTGACGGTGTTCGCCCAATGGCGCCATTTATGTGACTTTTGTCAAAGGGTGTAGTGATTGTATTTCCAAAAATTAATAATTGTATTTCCAAAATATTATCAACTGTCATAGTATTTTTATGTTTGCCGATTTCTGCTAAGCAGAAATTTTTCACGCTGGCTCTAGAACTATTTTTATTGCCCTTTAGATAAACGTAGTATAATCATGGGTATAGAAGGTGTTGATCTATCTCAGCTACCGAAAACAAAAACGACTATAATGATACTACTAGAAAGAAACACAGCCGGCGGTGGTGCATTGCGTACTGCTCACACTGCCGACACTACCGGTTGTGCTTCGAGTGTCTGTGGCGCGGCAGTTGCCACGTGTAACAGTCAGGTGGACAGTGTTACGTATCGGCTCGTTCAAAGTAACACAAAGAAAGAGTGACTACAACAAGCTTTGTAAATTTTAACAAAAATAATTTATTTCCCTAGAAAACACGGAGAAAAGGTAAATATGTGAAACAAGACTTACGATTTACGAAGAAGATCCAAAAATTTGTTCTAAATTTGTGAAAACACATAAGTCCTGTGAATAAACAGTTCTAATTTGATACAGTCTGAATCTCAGTTCCGTTCCAAGATGGCGGATGATGACGTCAGACGAAGGTTAACACAAAATGTCCAGAATTTTTACTGTGAATCACAATTTGTATTGTTCTGCTCCAATTTAGAAATAATTTCAACAAATGTCTTTGTCCAAAGCCAGTAGGGTTGTTCTCCAGGGAAAATAATTATTTAGAAAGTAGATGAAATACAGCTACCACCACTAACAACACACATGTTGTTTCTCGTACGAATGCACAACTCTTTCCAGGACAGAAATACCTTTTCCTTAAGGTATTAGAAACTCTGTAAGATGTTATGATGTGACTCTCCAGTATAACTGACTACGACTATGACTATCACTATGACTGAACTTTCTTACAGATAACTAAGCATATAAAAGGAACTAATACGTCGTTTCATGTACACACGCACGTAAACGTGTGATTTCGCAATCCACCTGGACATTACGAAAGCCTGAACAAGTATCAGCCAATCATTTACATAGCTACTGCTGAATGTTTACTTGCGACGAATTTACTATCATACAAAGCTTGTGCTTACATGAGTCACATTTACGTTTTAAACAAATACGATGTTTCTAACAAACTATTAGACCCATGCAAACATAATCATCATAATAATAATAATTACATTTAATGATGTAAACGTAAAATAAAAATGAAACAAAGAATTAGAAGAATTTAAATTTTAACACACATGTAATTTAACTACAGGGTCGTAACAACAGGATGAAAGTAAAATTCCATGCTATTGTGTCAGACCATGTGGGCCACCGCCAGCGAGTTCTGCCACAAGTTTGGCGGCACGGAAACAGCAGCATCAAAAGCATACTAGTCGTTTCGTGTTGGTCTAGGTGCTGGACCACATCTTAAATGTCGTATTAGAATAAAGTCGCGTAATAGCTTTGACGGCCATGCGGATGGGTTCGCTAGTACAGTTGTGCGCGCTTTCAAAGTCTCGATGAAACTACGATTGTCGAAACAACCGACAACGAGAACACTGATAAAAATAATACAGAAGTCAATAATAGCCAGGATTAATGCACTTTCTAATCCTGTTAAAATAAAATCAAAAGTACAAAAATGTCAAAATTAGGCAATGATTTCCTTATATATAAGCATGCCAACTGTAATTTAACTAAGGCAAGTCGCGCGAGAACGTGGGATACGAAAACGGTAGGAAAAAGCTGACACACTTGTAATTTTATGACTCTTTTCAGAGAAGCCTGTGGACGACGTGTATTTATTCCATTTCAGTAAGACTGACTCTGAAGAAAACGTTGATTTTTATTTGAATTACTGAACAAATGGATTCCTTTTGCAATGACTATAGTGTCTCTCCCCTCCCACAACAAACCCTTACATCCCCTGTTGTCTCTGAATACTAGTTTACGTATTAGTGTGTTCCTTTCCTTGATTGTATCTCCATATACGTTAGAGTCTTACACAACCTACTTAAAATATAACTGTTCATGTAAAACGAAAGGATTGATCCTAGAATCCTTGAAGTACGAAACTAATACTGGACAAATACAACTAATGGGACTGAAGCATCTATTTATCTGCAACACGTGAACAAAATAAAAGAAAGAAAGCAAAAGATCATATGACGCTTAATTTTCTTGTGATTTTGATATCTTTATTTGGTTTGGGAAATAAAATGTATATGTACAAATTAATGGCCTCATTCCTAGTTGTATCGACAAGTAAACCCTTCAACGTATTCTTCATGAATATAAAGATTATTTTGAATAGAAAAGAACTATTTTGTAGTTAATGCTTTGTTAGTCGCTTGCTAACTAAATTTACAATAAACATGTCTCTACAGTATATTTTATTGTTTTCTTTGTTATTCTTTTATTTTCTTTTATGTCCATATTGCATGGGAACTCCTTGTAAGAGAATTACTCTATCCAGCTGTAACGGTTGATATTCAGCAATGAGGGCTGTCTGTTGGTAAATTTGGATGGGAAAACTTGTTATTCATTTATGGAGATTAAACTTAGTTGTCAGGTGTTATGAAATGACAAATCAAGTTGAACTTGAAAATAAACACCACAAATTAGTAAATGGGCTTATACTAACTGTTTATAAAATGCCTACAATTTTT
Source organism: Megalonaias nervosa (assembly GCA_016617855.1). Classification (NCBI taxonomy): domain Eukaryota; kingdom Metazoa; phylum Mollusca; class Bivalvia; order Unionida; family Unionidae; genus Megalonaias; species Megalonaias nervosa. The sequence continues at coordinate 37,257 of JAECUM010040069.1, read as the reverse complement.
CCATCGTCCGTTTTTCTGGCCGACGAAAACAGTTCAAATTATATGAAACTGCTAATTGTGAAAATAGACCAGCATATATTCTTATTACTGTCATATAGTCCCAAATCTCTTTTTTAATTAAATGCTGGGGCTTTATTAACCAGTCATGTTAGTCTATTGATAAAAAGCAACAACAAACACACAACAAACAAACAAAGAAAAATCGTTATTTGGATCCTTTACACAAACGAAAGACATCAATCACGGGTATATACTAAGCAGATAAAAGTAATCTTCCTTATGCGCTTATTTACAATAATTTAGTTGTTAATAATACACCATGAAATCTGTCTCTGTTTGATGGCGCAAAGACGTCATTAACATTAACCAAAAACTCAAACCGCGTACATTCGAGTATATTGGATCACTTAAAGTCACATATTGGTTGCGACCATACAAATACCATTTAAAACTTTAAACTTTGTCAAGATAGCAGACTCTCAGCATAGTGTTGCATGTATCAGAGATGAGAGTATTGGAACTAAGCTGTATGATTAGTGGATTGGCTAATAAATCCTTGTTTCGAGATGATCCTTTGTCAATAATATAATACTGTACTGAAAATCAGGTTTGATATTTTCCTACATAAATATATAACCATATTGCTATAAAGTGTATTCTGCAAAGGTTCTAAATCGAAGAATGCTATAAGCGTCAGTTTTTATTGCCTTAAGCTTAATAGTAAAACATAATACGATCAAATTAAATTTAACACGAGAGAAAAAACACCCCTTGCTTATATATATGTTGTAAAATGTCTTAAAACACCATTGTTGTTCACGAAGACATTTAAAGACAAATGAAAGTCTATTACACGATAGTTTCGTTTTTATTCGATTTATTGAAACAAAACAAGATTAGCAAACGCAAGATTTCAGTAGCATATTTAAGGTAGTCTAATTGAAGAGAATCAGAATAAAGACTCTACTAACGTTCGTGTTTGTTGGCCTTATCTATCTCGTGTGGAAGAAATAACAAATTTGTCTGATGAACCACATTTGGTGTTTGGACATCAACCCAACCCAGTGAAATCTTTCTTGATACGGACAAATAAATATGTCACGGTGCTTGCCTTGCCAACCATCCTGAGCAATCAAATAAATACCCCGGCAGCAATGGCTAATCGTTCCACGGCGGCCTCACCTCTTCATTATCCACGAGGACTGTAGTATATTTTCAACAATGTGCGACATCTGTGCCCATTGTATCTTTTGTTTATACTGGTATAATTTTTACTTTTAATGAGTGCCACGGGAAGCTCTTTATCCATCACCTCCCAGTGCAATCTAGGCTTTCGTGCCTCCTTTGACGACCCATCTTGCGATCACTTCTCCCAGTGTTTCATCAATCGCATTTAAGCCATGAATCAGATCCACATCGGCACGTTGACGTTCGCGGATATCATTGGATGCTTTATAAGCAAGGTCAAAGCGGTAACACGCAGCTTCAATGCGATTAATATGTGCTTCGCCAGGCCTTGGCATGTTAATGTGAAAATCGAGTCCTAGATCAAGGAGAATATCAGGCCCACAGTAAATGTATCCAGAACGGTGCTTTTCATCGTGATATTTATTCCGCGGTGTTTCTGGTAATTATGTTCAAGCAGTCGCAATATCACCGCCGCCAATTCTTTTTTAAAAACCGGACAATGCGCGTTTGCCTCGACTAACGTTATTGCTCCACACTGAATACAAGTTCCAGTAATCGCTGCTCGTCCATTATGTGTCTATACTCGAGGTGGGCTTCTGGTACGAGTTTTGGCGCAACATCACACACACTATGAAATCATGATTTTGTTATACAGGGATCGTATTTTTTAATGGCATCTCGCAAAAGAACATTCGCAGATACCCTTGATAGGAGCCAAAACGATATTTTGTCCTTGACGTTTCCGCACAAGCAACACCTAAACAGGCCCAGCATTATGGAACCATGTTTTCAAACTCAGATCGGGCACTAATCATTGGCCCTGCTGGATCAGGTAAGACACAACTGTTGCTGAATATGGTTGTACGATGGTTAACATGGGATCAGTTGTACGTGATTGCACAATTGGGTGATGATCAGCCTTGTTATGGTGTGCTAAAAGATGTTCAAAAGAGATGAGTAACAAAAGATCGATCTGAAGTGGTAGTAACGCTTCTATCGATTTCTTTTCACTCCATTGACAAAGCACCTACGATTGATGATTTGGATAGAAATAAAAACAATTTTGTGGTGTTCGAGGATGTGATACTTGAAATTCAAGTCAATCTCGAACAAAGGTCTTCGAATGGTCGTGATTTATTTGACTCAGTGATACACTCATGTGTCACAAATGATACTGACAATTCTAACATGTTGGAAACATCCATTCAACTTGGTACGCCGCCGACGATTCGTTGGATCAATTTCGTGACATGTTTGCGCGGACCTGTATAGTTTTCTCACCATTGATTTCACTGGTGGACCACGCAAGTATCGTGCTGGTCTGGACACAAACGTATCGCACGCGGATGCTTCAATTTAACAATGAAAACCCAAATAATATAATAAAACTGACAGACAGCGATGTTATAGAGAAGTATAGGAAGGGATGCCGTCAAGCCTGTCGTGAACACCAAGAATTAATTCAAAAAGTAATCGAAGACCGTAAAAATGTCAAACATATGTTGCATTTGCGACAGATTACACGAGAAGATCTTACAGCCGGATTTGAACAAAGATTTATGCCGCTGATTAAACCCACAAAACAAATTGCTGCAAGTGCCCAGGATATGGAAAAGGTTACAAAGACCACAGTGGAAAGGGTGGCAGAGGTTACGGGAACCGAAGCAGAACCGGATCCAATTCATGCATGTGTAGCTCCCGCTGGATCTAATTACAGATGCTATGATATGCTACCTTCTGAAAGGACACTGCTGTTGGAGGGTGCTGGTAGTCGAATGAGGGTGAACGATGCACCTGTTGAAAATTCATAACTAATTCTGTCATGTATTGGGATAACAATAATTCCTATCACGAAGTGAAGGTCAGCCTTACTCAAAATCAAATTGCGAAAATAAAAAACGCAATCAAAAGCAATTGTGGGATCAAACTAAAACATTTCCAGCAAAATTAAGTGGAAATGTCTCAGTGTGATTGACCCAAGCAGAGCTCGCTCCGCTTAATGCAGCCAAAGACAAAAGACTTCAGCAACATTAAAATTATCCAAGTCAGAGGTAGTACAAATGCAAAAGACCAGTCCTTGCAGCGATTCCAGTAATTTTGGCAGCAGCGGTTTCAGCTGTTGCAAAAGCTGCAGATTTTGGAGCTGTCGGTACTGCATCAGGAATGGCTTTGAAGAAAGCGGCTGAGGTCGTATAACAGAAGACGAGGCCTTCGAAAGCCAGGCACGAGTCGTCGAATACCTTCGGGCAAATATCTTCGATTAACAGGTCGCAAAAGATCACGCCGTTGATGGACGCGAATCTTATAAAGCGTACATTGACCAATCTTGCTTTATTCGCAATGTCAAAATCCATCAAGCATTTTCTTGGTGTTTTTAAACGAGATGAACTTGCATCGATGGTGCCACATGAAACTGGCATCGTCAGTCTGGATCTCATCAACAGGCCCTGGCACTCACTGGGTCACATACGTAGTAACAGCTGAACATAGTTTGTATTTTGACTCGTATGGACTTGCACGTAAAGTTGACGTTGTTAATTATTTATCTTGGGCACTGGTGTGCGAAAACTGTTTTATTCAAATTTGCCAGTACAAACTCAGTTGGATAGTCCCATGTGCGGTCATCTTCTTATTGAGGCGTTGCGTGCACTGGAGCATTCACCAATACAGCAAGCACTTATTGGTTTTATATTAAAGTATGTGTAAATATATACAAAAATCTCTATTAACATTTACGGATGTTACTCAGCTCGAATACACGGAGCTGATGTGAATCTGAGCCGATTTGCCACAAACCGGATTTAAATGAATTTATCAGTAGTGTTGTTGTTGTGTCCATCCATGTGCGCTTGTAATTTTTGAAGATGAAACTTCCAAACTGAAAACCTCGAACGTAGACATTCAAGATATTGTTGTCATTTTGAAAGGCAACTTTGTGGTAAAGAATCTGGTTGAACTTACTGACAATGGTGGATTCAGAGACAGTGGCGTGTCGGTCGCGTTTATCAAAGAATATGTTAAAAATGCTAATATTGCAAAAAGGCAATACGTGCAAGAAGAACTTGCTCAATTGCCTGCACTACCACGCGATGTAAATTCATCTACAAAATATAAATTACAAACCAGTGAAGGAAAGATAGTAATCGATGGCGGTAAAATAACAAATGGTCAATTTGTTTTTGTTAATGTAAATCGTTTCGATACCCTAATTCTAACACCATAAGAGTGCTCGAGTCTGGGTTGGATTTATTTATTATATCCGGTTATTATAGTGGATGGAGCCAAGTAACACCATTAATCAATAATCAAGCAGGTGAACGAGCAATAATTCGTAACAAACCTGACACCGGTGCTCCAAAATCTATTATAGGTACCATAGCAATATCGTTAAAAGCTAAACAAAAAAATGAGTTCGAAGCTATGCATAGGGATCCATACAGTTATTTAACGTTCTTTGGTTTTTATGTTTAAGATTAGATAATTTTATCATTGTATTTAAGTGTATAAGGTTGCGGAACTTCCGACGGGGTGTTAGACCAATAGCAGCTGATGCTAACATAGATGATAATTTTGTAATTTTGTTCCACTTGTTGGCTATTATCTGTGTCAGAGTAGTGTTACCAGACCCTAGCATGCACTAAAATATAATGATGTTAAGGACCAGATAGAAATTGATAGCTGGAGCCACCCTGATGTACCAATGCCAACTCGAGCTGAGCTAGGTGCTATAGCATTAGTACGTGAAACCCCGAAGTTTTGACTGCAGTCCCAGGTGCAAAAGCACTCCGGGATTATTTCAACAATGGTGAAGTGGCATACACTGATGTATCTACCCCAGTTCCATTCACCATCAAATATTTTAAACCAACACTGACTCGACTGTTATTTAACAAGGAGACACTTGTTCGGATAACAATTATTAAGCAAAGAAGATCGTTAGATGTCAAAGGTTCTGGCGTAATCGGTGTGCTTTTGTTTGCGAAGGATGCCAAACCACCAGCACGTACAATTGCAGCAGGGTTAATTATTCCCGAGGCAGAGGTTTTCTTAATACTGCATTACAATTGTGACAGCTAGAAGTGCGCGTGCGTATTGCCCCTGCAGGTGATGATGAGACCGGACAAATTCTGCCTGTCGTGCAATTAATATAAGCGATTGTACTATTGATACAAGAACTATCACGGATCCTCAGTCTTACCGACGCGAAAGAAACATACTGGTAGCGGAACAACAGCTAGGGTATGAAATTACCAAGAGAACTGCGCTAATCGTGAAATACAAACTCTCGCATTTGGTCGTAGATGTTATTTGCGGTCTTGCTGCGGCAACAACTGTTGGCCTCGGTGTGACTAGAATAACGACGTCAACCATTATAGGTCTACCAATTGTATTAATGTCGGAGATACATCAATAGTAACCTGTGTTTCTGGTGGCGCAAGCAAATTAATTTCGATGCGACTTAATTCACGAGTACAGGTCTATTCCGACTTTTCCTGCGGATGAACTGCGTAGTTTTGTTTTTTCCGCAAAAGAAGTTCAAGAGCAATATGGAATAAGCTTCGCCAGATTGTATCAGATATGGAATGCGTGTAGATATTGCCCTGGTGCACAACCATCTGATATCAATCAAAAAGATTTCCAGCATATAATTAATAGTCTTAAGACCCTCGAGCAAGAGACTCACCAATTCTGAGCTATAATATGGGAGAAATAATATCAACATTCAAAGACATGAAATCTGCATTCATTGACACGTATAAGTTACTAGTAAATATGGATAAAAGATCTATCAACAACACTTGTTCATCTACTAAAGCTTGCAGATATTTCAGCAGTAGCCGCACATTTCAACATGAAATTCATAGAATATAATCTAAAACAACGACATGGATTAAAAAAAGGTGAACAGATGACAAACGAGATTTTAGATCAAATACAAAAAAAGTTTAGTTTCAGTCAGTGAATATATATTGATCGCTACCATAGGCTTGCGTGTCTGAGTACATCACACTCTGCATAATTTTTGTCGTTTCTAAAAGCATTAACATCCGGACCATACTCTACCCACCATGATTAAATCACTCGCGTCACGTGGGTGTTTGCGTGTGTACGGTCGTTATTAAAAAGTGGACAACATATAACATTCACATAGGGGCTAAATGGTCATGGTGGGTAGAGAAGAGGACGGTGGAAAGGCCGCAAAGTGTGCCAGTGGATCAAAAACCTCAGTTCTGTAATACTCAAACAATAGTACTACTTTTATTTCTACCAATACTGCTAATTTTGCTTCAGATATTAGTGCTACTTTTACTTCAACCAATACTCTCTCTCTCTCTCTCTCTCTCTCTCTCTCTCTCTCTCTCTCTCTCTCTCTCTCTCTCTATATATATATATATATATATATATATATATATATATATATATATATATATATAACGACTTCCTTTCCATCAACTCCTGTTACATAGACATAAGATCAATATCACAAAAGTTATGTTTTGCTCCAGATGCGGTGTTCTTTAGTTGCACACTAAAACACCTTTTTGTATCGCATGATGCATGGATATGAATCATGGGCAAGTGGCCTTTGTTACAAACAAACACTATTATTAATATTTATCGAAGAATTTGTTATATTTGTACAAGTTGTATTGTTTCAATGTTTCTTTCCGTCCTTGCCCTATTTTATATAGTATTGCATGTATTTTATATCGATAAATTTTCTTGTCAGTTTCACTATTTTAACACGACTTTTAGTCTCGACCATACCTTTTAATAGATTTTCCCAAGTTCTTTTGGTCCCAATAAATTCCATGACCGTATTGTAATTTCAGCATTGGATTTAGTCTCGGCCATTTTTGATAAAATATTCCGGTGTTGGGTATGATAAATTCAGTGTTTGTTTTGGAATTTTAGTATGCCTTTTAGTCTATACCCTATTTTTACATATAAAATCATTTGGTTATTTTTTATAGTCTCAGAAAAATTCAATGACACTTTCGTAATTTTACTACGACTTTCAGTCTCGTTCAGTTAAATATGGGTGTATTAGTAAATTTGTGTGATTGTCAGTATGGAAAGGCGCTGGTCAGTAATGAATACATGCTGGTCAGTAATGTTATGTTGATCTGTTTGCGCAGGTGATGATTAGTAGGTATGGATGACGGTCGGTCAGTTATTTGTTGGTCAATAAGTGGATGTGCTTGTACCCTGGGTGACGCACAATTCCCCATAACGACGATAGTGCCAACTAATGATAAACTTGTGGATATTTAAAAATTCAATTCCCTTTACCGCCGTAGTAACATTTTTAAAATGGCGGACAGTGTTTAATAACCGTAATCGCCATAGTGCATTATTATCACTATACCGCCATATATTACTACTACGGAGAGATAAATAACAAAACCTGTCAATACGGACACTTAATTTATACATACAAGTGCTTAAAACTAATTAAGTACCGTCTCTAATTTGTTTAAGCTATGCAATACATTGTTTACTGCATTCGTGTTCATATCAGATAGAAATAGGCAGATTGTGGGTGTCCAACAGAGGAGCTTTAGCTTTAAGAAACATTATACACTTGCAGAGACACGCACGGATAAAGAGACACATATTAAGATATTAAAAGAAAACAACTGGGAAACTCAGATATTACAGTACAAAATAAACAATATAGATGATATAAAAAGGTAACATATTTAAAAAGAAAATATTTAATAATGATGAGTGATTCTACACAAACACATCAACGCAGAGAGAGAGAGAGAGAGAGAGAGAGAGAGAGAGAGAGAGAGAGAGAGAGAGAGATTCTCAATGTAAGGGTACACAAAACTGTAGCTGATAGTCCTGCTCATATTCCGTTGCTACTCATTATTCTACTTAGATGGGCATAACATAATACAATTACCAGTCTTAAATACACAAGGTCGTATTTGCTTATTTGAAAGAAGTATAGTATTTCATACCTGTGACAGTAGAATTTCTGGAACTAAACTATGTTGTGCTAAAGTCTTAAAAAATTGGAATTATGTACCCTTTAATAGAATGATGTTGCACTGAATTAATGACTACGCTCCAGATATTACTCCCATGCTCTGTACATGTTATTTTTTTTTATCAATTTACGAACTTTGACTAAGTTTAATGTCTAGAATCGAATGAAAGGTTTTAAACCTTTCTTGCCGAATTTATTTTGTTTAAGTCCTAAAATTAAACAACGAGTATACTCAATACTAATGAAAGGTTAAACTAGATTGAAAAAATATAATCCATTAGCTAATTACCAACTGCTGAACATAGAACGTTAGTTATGTGTATTTGTAAATATTGCTCTAACTGGACACACGCAAAATCTTTCAATGTGTAACGTCATCATGTTTACGCATATCCCATACACCGAGCTTTAAATAGAAAGGGTAAAGCCTAGGAACAGACAACAGCAAAATAACAGTGGTCGACTTTAAATGTTAATTTCAAAGGCAACACATTAACGGCTCATGGAGTAGTTAATGATCATCCTCGAGCGAAGGGACAGGGTTGAGAGTAGTGTTCATAGGGTTGGTCTGGCTGTTGGGGTAGTTTTGCAAAAGCCAACTATTCATTATCATGGTTTCCTTAGTCGTAGATTTTCTTATAACAGGTTTCGGGGTAACGAAGTACCATTTCCAATGTTCCAATTTCTTGTGTGACAATGACATAATTACTAGTTAAATAAAATTAAGAAATGACACAGTAGTTGGTAATGGTTCAATTACAAGACAGTCTCCGATCGTTTCAAGCTAGTCCAACTCTTTATCATGGGAAGAAATAACAAACATCCACAAAATAAACTCGGAATGCAAAAGCCAGATAAAGCCTGGATAATTACATGTTTCAATGACAGGGTGACTCTATAACCAAGAATTAAATATTAAAAAGCACAAAGATGAAATAATTGAAAAGCTGTCCTAAAATGAGTAAAGTATATCATTTCTGTTGTTGTCAGATCATCACAATTTTTTAAACAAAATTCAAAGATGGGGTGATCTGTGTAATTACATATTTATCGTGCAGAGAACAACGTTGTTTTGGTCAAGCTTTAAAAAAAAAACGCAGACCATAAGTAGTGAAAATCAACATCATTTTAGACCAGATACAATAATATGTACTGTTACGACTATAAACTAACTAAACTTAAACAAACAGAAAAGTTTTGGAAAATTAAAAATTAATCTATTTCCGTAGAAAACAAAGTGAAAATTTGAAAAGAACTTACAGTACTGTGAATTAAATCCTTAATAGTCCAAAATATTTTATCACAAGTCAAATATATAGAGTATTCCGAATGAATTCCAGTGGTGTTATAAATGAATTCCAGTCTTGAAAATGCTGATGTATCAATAGCATGGAATAGTGTAGATGTGTTAACAGTCTAGAAGTATCACATTTAAATAATCAGAAAAGTCTCTAAATTAATTCACATTAATCCCAAAGTCGTGACTTAGTCCGAAAGTATTACTGAGCACTTTGTAATTCCAGTGAATAATTTAAAAAACAAAATCCTCTCGGATGTTAAGAGATGAATAAAAAAATATGCTTACTTTTCCTTTATATAAACAACTAAGACACAAAAAGTAGAACCATGATGAGGGTCATTTTCCAATCAGATTCATAAACAAGAACCCTTCTAGAAACGTCAAGGTCAAAAGATCACATAAACATATTTACCTCGTACTATATAATAATCTAAAAATCATAGACAAGAATTAGCTTTTATACATTTCGGAAACGTTTGTTCCCTGTTAAAACAAATATAAAAACATCTAAGAGCCAAATATCTATGTATATCAATAAAATACAAATTAAAAGGACTGAAGTGCAACACAAAGAGGTCAATATACAACATTTTCGATTCAAGTGTACCCTAGAATTTCTAGGGACATGCAGCAATGTTCTTCGAGTCTCTACATCATTCCAGTCTTTCTAATTGTCCTCCAGTATGGTCTTTCATTCATGTCGCTGTCGACGATGGTAGTGCTGTCCTGAATTTGGTTTTCCTCTGTGTCGGATCCTTCTGCCACCGTTGCTAACACGGTTTTAAATGTCATGTTGTTCACTTTGGGTTTTAAGTTAATTCCATTTATTAAATCAATTAAACAAATCTTTAGCAATAATCAGCCTCTTCTTACAACATCGAGGTCAACACTTACAGTCCAGTCACGTACTTCTTTCCAATGTTTGCTTAACCAGCAAGCTATACACACATCTTCGTGAGCATCCAAAGTCGATAACGGGTCACGAATGTTTTTTTTTTGTTTCACGCAGAAGTAGAGAAGTATAAACATGAAAGCGCAACGCTTTTAACAGAATGAATCTCTTGTGCACATTTAAAGGTGTAGTGGTCGTGATGTCTTTGAAGGTACTGTTCATGAATATAAAGCTAAGAAAGCCAAGATGTCTTTGCAGGAACTGTTCGTAAATATAAAGTTGAAAAGGTCAAGACACTTTTGCAGGAATTGTTCATAAACAGACAACAAGGAATCTGCTGGCAAACGAAATCCCAGAAATGCAGTCAGTAACACATGCACTACATAACGCCAAAAATTCAAAGTAAGCAGTTCTTGTAAAAGGTTTTGGTAATCCTCCAAGGTCTGAATACTTTCGTTGGCTTCCTTCCACGGAATCTGTTGAAACGCTACCGATAAAAGTCGTGGCATGGTGGTAAGCTATTATACCCACGTCAGGTATGTCCTCAGTTATTCACACCCTTGCAGCAGAGTTGAAGGCATCGATGTGGACACTAATATCTGACCATTGTCGATGAGGACAACTTTCAAGAATGGCAATGAAATCTTCTAATGTAAACTATCTAAAGATAATACTCTGAGGAAAAAGTCTTGATCACGAGAAATCTAATTTCTTGGTTCCCTTTTTTTTACTTTCCTCTTGTGAATTTCTTGACACAAATTTGTCTACAGACAAAAATTGATCCAAACTTCCTTGTAGGTCTTTTCTTGAAGTTCTTTTGGCAATCCTCGAATATTACTTTTCAAACTGGCTTAAATGCTAGACTTCTATGAGTAAATGGTGCTATGCAACGTTTGACTCCTAGCGGATCTCGTTTCTTAAACAGTATGGTGTGCAAGAGGTCGTAGACACTTATATTACTTGGGTCCCACTAAAGGAAGGTATTGACAGTGCGGAGACCATTGAACATGTTTAAGGTAAACCGTGTCTTTCTGCTTCCTTTCATAAAGTGACACACCGCAACTGAAACACCTGACTTTACCTCCTTCTCGCAAGTAAACAAATCTAGTTCTGGCCAATTGCTTGGGTGTAGGTCCTTCCATATATTTTGGTCATTTCCCCTTGAACGTTGGGAGTAGCCAGGCAAAAGTCACAGGCAACGTGTATTCTTCTTTGACCGGTGCATTTCCTTCAGGTAGTTGTTGTTTCTGGAGTAGTTTGCATAGGCATGGATGAGACCCTTAGGGTATTACGCGGACGGTATCACTTTTACGAGTAAAATTGAATGGTCGTGTAACATGCAATTTGTTGACTGGTGGACGAAAATAAAAGGGCATCGCTTTCGTATCAATCGGGTGCTACACGCACGGCATCTTTTCCCTGGTAGTACCACTAAAAGAGTAGCAACAGCGTGGTGCTGCATCGAAGATGCTACAGGGTAAGGCATCGATACGATCGTAAAGCACAGCATCGCACTGGGGTTCCTCATTGGACTCACGCTCGATACTTGCTGTGTTAAATGATTCATCTTTCTAGCTTGTGTTTGCAGTCGTAATAAAGTGTCGGTCTTGGAAATCTTCCCATTTTGTCCATGTCACAGTACATGACACGATCTCCTAATTGGTGTATGGCTTCGTACAATTTTAAGCTAGCGTGGGCTGTCATGCAAGCAACAAGGATAACATTTCGAAATTTATCGGCAAGTACAGACTCTAATTCCTCTTTGTAATTCACTAGGATCAAATCTTTACCAACGACGTCCACGTATTTCTTATATTTTCCTTTGTCATAAATTATGACATAGTATTTATGGGGATCAGCTAAGTACTCCGCTTGGGTAGACACTGATGTTCTGCCATTTTTCCCCACACGCAATTGATCATAACGAGCGTCTTCCTTCGTTTTCTCAGCGTAGTCTAAAGAGATGTCTTTGCTGGAACGGTGCTCTGAATTTTGTCTTGGTCTTCGGGACTCTGGTACCCAATCTGATTAAAATCAGATCTCCGCTGTCCTACGTGAAGATCTGACGACGACCGCTTAAGGGTCATGTTCTGGTGACCTTTGAATTAGCCAATGGAAATGCAGCTTTCAAAAATCTGAAAGTGAATTAAATCGTCCACACTACTCAGTCTCCACAGGCGAAGATATAAGACTTCATCTGATTGGATGATAAAATTAGCGATTATGTATAACATAGGTTACCAGAACATGACCCCTAAGCGGTTGCTGTCAGATCTTCATGTATAAAGTGGAGATCTGATTTTAATCAGATCGTCTGGCGCCAAGAATGATAGCCCTGGCTTCCTGTTTATGTTTCAAAAAGTCATTCAAATAGCCTGAGCAAATGTCTTTCTGGGTGTCGTCGTCCTTTTGGTACTTTCAGTGTTGCGAGAGTGGTAAATTTTGTACACTTCTAATATCCGGTATCCCAGTCCTAGAGCGCGAAACAATTCCACTCTGACCGACGTTCCTGTCAAGTGCGTTTATCCTGGGTGTGATGCCAAGGGTGGTCTTGGTTACAGGTTGGGCAGAGGTACGAAACAAAGGAACCATCATATTTCCTTGGCAAAAACAGGGTAAGACGGGTTGATAAAAGTCGGTGTGAGGCAAGACTTTGCATTTGATCAAACCTTCGATGTGTTCACATCAACAATTATGGGTGTCCTGCTCAAAAGTGACACTATTTGCAAGCCATAGGATAAAACGGACACACATCCAAATATTTGATTTATTCTCCTTTCTCCTCGTCTGAGTTGTACAGCAAAGCATGTGGCATTTGTTCCTCCTCCATATAAACTGTCGCGTGGGTCTAGAGGGTCCACCACGTTGTAGCTTTCTACTATGCGCTTAATCTCGGGATCGCTTTTCAAACGTTGATCGTACTCGTGCTCCCACATTTCGACCACATGGCATCCTTCTTGCTCTAACTTTAGGCGTCGTTGGTAAGTTTTTTCGTACAATTCTTCCATGGTGCGGTCGGTGAATTCGTTTTTCTCGTGACGTTGAGGATAACAGATAGGACATCCGTGATAAAAGCATCTGTTAAATTCATAAACGATCTTGGGGTCTTCTATGTCCTAGCCATCCACCGAATACATTCCAATGGCCTTTTCGCCTCCTCTGTTTCTGGCATGTTATTTAGTCTTCCTTTTCTCACAAATAATGTAACCAGCGCAGAGCTTTGGTCGAGTATCGACGTTTGGTGAACTCCGAAGTTTGATCGCGTATGACAGTTAAGGAGTTCTCGGATATGAATCGGCTGAGGTATTTTAAGGAGCACGCATTGGCGATGGTACATTGGCGTATTTCAAAGGATCGTTCCCTCCGCGCTCCATAAACAGTCGTCGAAATGTTCCACAAGATCGCCATAAAATGTCCACGTCGGAGCGACAAAAATCTTTAACATTTCTTCTTGAAAGACAAAGGGGTCCAAAGCGTGAGAGCGGTACCAATCGTAGAAAGCTTCTGGTTGTTCGGTGCGCATATTGTCAGGGTCGTAATAGTGTACATCAGGGAAATGCGGTAGGATTGCGCCTTGGTTGGTTTCGGTATTGAAAAGGTGTGGAAAATACTCTTTGACCATTTCTGTAATTCCAAACGTTTTAGGCATTCGACTCAATGGCACTGCTAAATAACTCAAGGAATCTTTAGAAAGTACTTTTCCCACATGCATGTAGATGAGTTTGGTTCCGTTCATGGTGCCTTTGGGACATTCAGTGCTTGCTCTAAATAGTATTTCGGAAGTTGTCCATCGAATTTCTAAAAATTGTAAGCCATCACCGTGACAAAACAATGGCAGTCTCCTTAACGTTAAATCTCCTCTTGGCTCTACGTGTCGTCGATAGGGTCTAAGATCCACCTAGAGAAATCGAGAACAGTGTTAAGTGGTAGAAAGAAGTTTTTCATGTCCTCCTGGAATCTTGCTACAGTGGGGGCAATGAAACAAATTAGGTTCCTGGATGCGGAAATGTGAATGTCGGTCTCTTGCATACCTTCAGAATCAAAAAGAAGAAATCTCCTTTCTTTGTTTCATACTCCTGACTAGATTTGTATTTCTGAATGTAACAATCATGTTCCAAGTCAACGATTTGGTGACAAATTTGACATCGTTTCTTTCCTGTACAAACGTGAGCTCTGAGATTGCTGGCGCGCATGAGATCTCCACAAGCAGAGCACAATCTCATTAGCTGGCAAGCACTTTTCTGCTGTGAACCTTGCACGATGCGATGTAATTGGTAACACGTGACGCTGACAAATGTTCGTTGAAAAGCTGAGTAATAAACTCGTTCTTGTACTTCGGGAAGGTCAGGGTTTAAATGCGAAACAACACTGGCATTTCTCGTATCAATGAATGTTACTCAGATTGGCAAATCCAAAGTAGCATTCACAATCATAAGCGTATCAGAGGAATCCGGTGACACTGGTCATGTCATCAAACTGTTCTTCGTGACGATAGACTTGAATGTATTTCGTCTAGGAAATCAGGCCCTCGAAACACCAGAGGTCCGCGAACCACTTGAGGGTACACTTTCAACGTGTAGCGTGGAGTCAAGACTTCTTGCAGTCGGTGCATTTAAGGAATGCCACAGGCGGTCTCATTGGATAGGCCAGCCTGCAGTAACAGGAGTTCTGCTTCTCTTTGTTGTTTGGCTCGGTTGAATGCTCTCCATGGCTCTTTTTCATTCTGCCATGTCGTTCTTATCGGCATACGTTCGTCCCACATCGATGACTCGGGCTCAGCACATTTGGTTTTGGTTGTTGTTTTTTAATATAGATGATGCTATGTTTTGTGCTGCGAATATCGTCCACCAATAACCTTTGTCTGCTTCCGCTCTCTTTCGGAGGGGAAATGTGGGTCATATATAGTGTAACTTTGCCATCGGTGATGTGAGACTTGTCATTGGATTGCTGTACGTGTTGAATCTTGTCGATAATGGGCTGCTAAACTCGATCCAAAAGGGTGAATTCAAACTATCTTGATAAATGGAAAATATCAAACGTTCGTCTTCGTTGGCTTGGCATCGTCGTCTTATTGTGGTTAACAAGGAATCTCACAAATCGGTGATGAAACTTTCTACTTTCCCGAGCGTCACTTCTGACTTGAAATCTTTAAATTTCACCGTGTAAGTTTAAGCCGTAGTTCAAAAGTTTCTGAAGGAGCGTTTTTGCGTCTCGAGAATGTGGTAATAGTGCTCAGGTGCTAGTGGCTGACCCTCGTAGGAGGTAGACTCTCTTAGTCTGGGGGCAACCGTATAAGGTCTTGATTCAGGATCGCTCATATCGTCTTCAAAATCGCTGGCATGGATTTGAGCCAACACTTTATTCGTGTGTGAGGCAATATGCCACGTCATTGCTTCTTACTATCTTCTTCTAACTCATTGAAATGGTATGATCATTTTGTCTTGGTTATGAAATTTCATTTGACTAGATTCTACATCAACGGACCGCTATATTCAGGCTTTAGTGTCATTTAGCTTTCAAACGGTCAAGAAGATGGAAGAGCCAACACAGATCGACCTTCTAGTCAAAGCTTTGAGAGACGTCATATGAATATTTACATCAGAAAGAACAAGGTCACTCCTCCACTCGAGATAAAAATCAAGATACTTGCTATATCTGTCAGAAAAAGGACATTAGGCTACAGAATGTCCCCAACGTCAAAGCAAAACACGAGTAAAGAGAGACAAATTTCAATATACCTGTTATCATTGTCAGGAGAAATGATATTGGTCTTCAGAGTGTCCTAAGAATAAAGAGAACCAACAAACGAAATAAGAAGATTGATGAGGAGGAGAGGGCTTCCGAAGATGAAGGACTCATACCCGTCAAGAAAGGCAATAAAAGAAGCAAAGGAAGAGAAGAAACAGGAAAAGACAGTGCCTGTGAAGAAATTCAAACGAGACAGTGAGTGAAAGAAAAAGACAAATGGACTATAATGATATGTTGTGAAATGTGCATTGTAATTTCAAAACATGAGAGAACATACAAGAAAGAAAACTTTAGTAACTCTTGGTCTTGATTTTTATAAGGACATACGTACATCATTCAAACATCATGAGAAAAAAAAGAGATTTTCTGTTTTTCTTGATTTGGCAATCTGTTAGTAGTAACTGTTTTCTAAAGAGGTGGGCAGCCCTAAAAATGGCCGTTGGGTGTTTATTGTTTTAACAAACTTAAGCTGCCTTATACGTTTGCCATGAGCAAGTCTTACAGTCACATGGTACTGTGTAAGGTTTGGTAGTGATCGCTGCTGCTGTTGATGGTCTCTCAACAGTAGTCAACGTAGAGGTAGTGATCATTGGGTCGGAATGTGTATGATGTATAGAACATACACGTATTTAATAGTAGGATGCATTTATCATCACCCACTTGATTTCGCTTTCCCCGACACATTCAGGTATTATCGTTGTAGTTATCAAATTTATGGATTTTCATGCTATCATAATTTTAAAGATATTGATCATGAGAAAAAAGAGTAAAGTCTGGTTGGTAATGTGGTTGGCTATGACATATCGATAGGTAAGTACTGTATTGCTGATCCCCGTATAAATACATGCACGTACTGTTAGTCCCTGCCACTTTTCGTGTACCTACATGTGTATTTGGGGAAGGGCTGTTGCTAAGTTTTGAGAACTTGTAGCCTGAATCAATGTGCTTTAGTTAAGGAAATAAAACATGTTTAAATCCAAACAAGATACTGATGGAGCCACGACGGCTAAATGATCGGTGTACCGGACTCGCAATCGCGGGTTCGAATCCTACCCATATCAGACATGGTCTGCTGACCGAAGTTACTGGACAAGGATCTTCACTCTAAACGCCTCGGCACTATATAGCCTTTCATGTGCTGGCGAACCATTAAACGCCAAACGTATAAAACAAACAAGATCCTGAAGTATTCACCTTCCGGGTACGGCACAAGCCAAAAAAAAAACAAAAAAAAAAACGATTGGTTTAGAAAACCAACTTTGTGCCTTTACAAGACATTTAATTACAGATACTAGGGTACTATTAATATCTTGAACGATTTAGAGACACAGAAAAATGAACTGATATTATGCTAAAGATTCCAATTTAGTTTACTGTCAACAACAAACAATGAGGTTAAAAAAGCATATATCGAGATAGCCTGTACAGACTTATGGCGTCTGCACATTTAAGTTCTCTCTTATGTCGGTTTAAGTTTTGTTGAGACCAATTCCAAGAAAATCAAATAAATTATACAACTTCCTGTTTCTGGAACTAAAAATTGCCACACAAAGCGCACAGATTAACGGGAATAATACAAAATGGCACACATTCTGATTGCATCTTGTAAGAACTCTTCTAACGATTACTGTAACTGCAAGTACTTAATTGTTCATTTCTACACGTATGTTCTGTTTTAGATGCAAAATGCCCATCGGTTCTTATTATATTTGTGGTTTAGTTGTGATTTTTAAAATAAATGAATAACTAGACTTTGATATAGGTCTGCATAGATTTGAAAATACAAACAAACAAACAAATACACATACACATGCAAAGAAGTGTGTTGCAAGTGTATTGCCGCCTTATTTTAGCGCACCGTTTGACTTCTTCGTATTTAAAAACAGACGAGGAAATAAAACAGTAACTGCATAAAAAGGATATTTTTGTTTCATCGCAAAGAAGTTATCATCTGCGTTCAGCTGAAATTGTATGTGGACTCTCACTTAAATTGTTAATTTGGAAACAAAATCAAGCAATGCTATTACTTTACACTCTTTTGTGTCTCTCTTACGTACATTTTGATAGGTCTAAGGTATTTTTATCTTTAGGTTCCTTTCATATTTCACATTGCCTTAATGTATAGACAGACTAAACATAATTTTTGAACACACAAATTAATTTTACATGATTTATTTGACTATGCAAAAAGAAAATAAACAGAACAAAATGGAAAACTGAATTTAAGTTTCAACGACAATGTACAGATTTCTCAACTCAACAATTTATGCTAAATATGAGCATGTCATATATATAGATAACTTGTAACGAAAGTAAGTGCTTATACTGCTGGAGTCTTCATTACGCATTTTGTTACCAGGGCCGGATCAGGTCAACTTTTTGGGGAGGGGGATAGAAAAGTTTTAAAAGGACCCTGAATTTCCTCGAAAGAGCACCAAAACAAAAGTCTATGTGTCTATTTATTCAAAGTGTGCATAATACCCAGTAAACATGCGCAAAAATAAAATGATGGTAAAATTTGTACGTGTGTGTGTGTGTGTGTGTGTGTGTGTGTGTGTGTGCCCTTTCTTTTTCTGGGGAGAGGATCCGGAAACCCCGGACACCCTACAACACCCCTCCCCATCTGGCCATGGTTACTGATATTTCATATATTTAAACAAAATAGTACTGTAGTCAATCTGCCTAAATATCAAACCCTATTTTCCTGTTAATAATATACTTACTTTTAATATTACGATCATCAACTCTTTTTTTTATTGTCCCAACTGAGCAAATCTTATTCGCGAACTTCTCCAGGCAAACCAAATCTATTTCTTATGAACGAAGAACCAAAGGAGGAAGAACAAAGAATACAATATCTGCTCTGGTTCGTTTGCATATTAAGAAATGGGTCCTTGTTCTGAAACAATGGCCCATTAGATATCAAGGGTACCGAAAATGGCACGCAGGAAAAGGCGTTATATTCGGAATCAAACTTCAATTTACCATGGGCATATATATGCTTGTTCATTTCATTTTATTTTGCGATATTGAAGAAACTGACTTGATTTTAACCGTCTTCGACGTAGTACCATCGTCCTAACGGTATTTAAAATAAAGCAACCAGACAGAGACTGATGTAAATACATGGCAAATTAACAACAACCGTTCATTTAATGATCGTGAAAAACCATGCTTAATCAAAATTATGAACACTAAGTAATTTACCACCAAACGATGAACACTAAGTAATTTACAATCGAGCAATAAATCAAAAATTAAAAGCTTTCAAAATACGGCATTTCAAACGGCAAGTTTATACAACCTAAAAAACAATGGACATGTTTAAAAAGCATTACTTGAACATTAATGATAAATTGAATAAACAATACATAAACAATATGAAAATGATTCACAACTACAATTACCTTTATATTGTCGCATCTAAAATTAAACATTTCATTAAAAATGATGAAGGAATGATCTAGGAGTGGAAAGAAACCGTTTCCTTATAAAAGGGTTTCTGTATGCGCTAACAAAGTATATATATATATATATATATATATATATATATATATATATATATATATATATATATATATATATATATATATATATATATATGGTAATGAAACTTTTGGACACGCCATTTGAAAAGAAAATGTAGAATTATCTTCAGTCCTGTTATAAATATTATATAATATCTGCTGAATTGTTTAATGCATCTCTTGTAGATGACATTGCTTGAATATTTGTCTGTTAACTTGCAATTTTACAGAAAAGTTTCTCGATTTCTCGATCAACAGGTTCGGCGTTATTATACCTGTACTTTGTTTTATTCTTACTTACGCAATTGAATTTTATGTATTAAGTTAAATACTTAGGTATTTTATGAGCCTTGCTGAGAAAATAATGAAATTATTCAATGGTTGTGATAAATTTAATTTCATATGGACAAAACTATTATATGGCGAAAAATACAGATTTTTTTGAATAAAATCATAGAGAACTGCAGTACGATGACTCTGAAATTCATTCGAAGACCTCAGACTTTATACATGTGCCATAAATTATATTACGACATCATTTGTGACGTCACATAGTGCCATTACAATTGTATAATATAGAGAGGATCTCAAATGGGTAACGATTTAATATTGAATTTATGAAACGAGTTGAAAAATGTCCAGCTTTTGCGAGCCTTGGCAAGTTTTATAAATTTAATATTAAATCATTACCCATTTGAGATTCTTTTTATTACAGCTTTATTTCAGTGGAAATTATTTAGATAGAAAGAAGAACGAATAATTTCGTTCATTCTGACAGACGCTGTACCTTTCATTTGTTGTGCGTCAAAAATAGTCCCAAACAAAGTTGAAATAGTAAAAGTGTTGGGTGTTGGTTGTTGGTGGTGATTGATTGACGGATTGTACCTTCTTACAACGTGTCCGCTTTATTGGGTTATCGTTATCTAGAGGGTGATCGCCTTCGGTGTTATTGCCCGGATCGAGTAAATATTAATATAAAGTGTGAAACTTACAGGTGGAATAGATAGAGATCTGAGCAGATATACAAAACAGAATGACACGAGTCCCCGTACATGAAAAATAACAATTTACTCAATTACATAAACAACCGTGATAATGCATTACATTAGGAAGATACACTTCTTTTTGAAATAAATCATTCACCGAATTTTAAACACAGATATATTTATATAAATAGCCGATCTGTTTTAAATGATAGAATTGGTTCATCATAGAATCGAGTGAACAATCGAAGTCATTGCCTTGTACAACTTCATAACCTGCTTATTTCTGGTTCATTCCAACTTCGCTGTGGCTGTTCTTCTTGGTCCTTTCCACTTTTCCCTTCTCCAAACTCTCTATTGTCTCGCCTCTTTAGGCCCTCGAACTTTGTGTGGGTAGGTGGATACGTAAGTACGTAGATACGTAGATACTTGGATAGGTAGGTACGTGGATACATCCAGTGGAGCTATTTCCCCTTCCAAAAAAAAACAGAGAAGCAACCTAAATTTCCTGTCAGATATCCTACTGGGAATAGATCATTACTCCCCTCTCGTTATGTCAGATATCGTCCTATCGGAATTTAAACAGATACCAAAGGCTATCTGGTCAAGCCAAACATGGCAGACCATAAACAAACCTAGTTTCATAAGATTAATGTACTTCCTAACGGTTATTTCAACCTGACTCACATTATCATCCCACGAGACATAACAGTTCCGTTCTCGTCTCAATTACACAAATGAATGAATGAAATTCATTACATGGCTTAACTACGTTATTTCTAGAAAATACACACATTCATGTCTTTAGCATATATGAAATCATTTAAGGTCGGTGAATTCACACGGATTCTCGTAACTCACATCAACTAAGGTAAGGCATAACATTCTTAGAATACCTATTTTCCTATAACAATCAAGACGACACATTCAAACAATTCGTCAAACTTATATAAAGAGGATCATTGTATGGATTCAGATAGATGAACTCAACACATTTGTACTCATACCAAGAAAATTGATCTACGAATTTAAACAATTAAATTCATGCAAATATAAGCAAATAAATCAAGCAAAATCGTTATATTGGTATCAACGAATTACATGAGATTGGCTCAAATGCCTTGTGCTTTCAAGCTTTGCTCGCTTCTACCGCCAGAATTGTGTCCGTCGACTTTCCAGACATCCGGTCCCTTGGATAATTATTTTACGAGTGAATTTCTTCTAAATTCAAACTCGGAGTCTCCTACATTTGTTTTCTCTTGCAGAAAAACGCAGACTGACTAAATTTTGCGATGGGACATATTAAAACCAAGAAATTTCGTGTGGGAACCACGCCCCTTATTTAGCGTAACCAATCCGGATTAAATATATCTCCCGCCTTTTATAGCTAGGCGCCAAAATTGAGGTCCGGCTGAACTCTACATTTCCAAATAACTGATTCTGGAAAATTTCAAATCTGACATTTTCGATGCAAAGATCGTAGTTAACCCTTTTCTTCCAGTCTGTCTGACTGTTAAATAAACGAATGTTAATTAAGAGTCACTTCCTCTCACGACACAGCCATTAAAAATCCTTGCAGTATGACGATTTAACACGCACCGGTCCCCATAAATCTATTTAATCGTTCACCTGCCCAAATTAATGTGCTCTTTATAGATCGTCAGAAATTTGCACCCTTACAAAAAGTATATCCTACATTTTTGATAACTATAAATCAAAGAATAATCGTCCATCCAAATAAACAGAACATTTTACAAAAGACAAAACATTTGTTAACACAAATTGTTCAATGCTTGTGATGTCACATTGTTTGATACGGTGCACAGTACCGGTTTCAGTTGGCCTACACAACACAGTGACAGTGTTTACGTTCAGATTCCAATCACGACTAAACATTACATTGTTGCGATATTTTTGTGAAAAGAAGATCACTGGATTGAGAAATACTCATATTTACTGTAATGTATTTGTGACCGGATATTTGCAGTATTTGATTTGGAACATTAGATTTACCGCGTAAATATGCTGTCGTTGGATAAAGTTCTGTCAGTTGGGGAGACCGGTTTATGTCTACATTCTTCTGTGAACAAAGGTGAGTCTATTTACTTCAGTTAAGTTCACATTTAAACCAAGCTTGTATATAGGGTGGATTCCATGCTACAGATATACCGCCCATCCATCCACACCCCCATCCTTGTTATCATCTAAGCGATACCGGTAGTTTTACTTGTTGTCATTGTTCTTGTCTTTGGGGTTTTGCTATTTTTCATGTGATGATATGTTATACATGACGTAACAAACCCCTGTGGTGGTAAATTGGCAATATTGAAACAGACGAGACCATTTTTTCCCAATTCCCTTTCGCAAGTCGAATCAAAAAATGGCGGCCAAAAAATGTTCAATGAACACAAAAAATTCCTGAGGGCGGGGTTAAAAAAGTTTTCCCACGATCGCAGCCAATCAGTAAAGAGAATACTGTACAATAATTTCATGGGCTTATTTGGACCAATCAGAATCACATAAAGTGATATGTTCACATGTATAATATAAAAAATATGAATCCGCACACACTGTAGGCAAAGTGTACCAACTATGTGATAAGGATCAATATGATATGGGTTTGTGAACCTAAATATAATAGTAGCTATATAACAGCAACAATAAAAAACAATATGCATATCTGATTTTGTAGACAATTCTCTAAGGATGTTTTCAAACGCATGAAATAGGTTGATTCTCTACCATATTGGACTAGATTCCATTTGGAACATGGATTCCATAAATCTGATGGAGCGTCGATCATATATGAAGAAGGTTTAAAAAAGATAATGAAAATAATGTTTTAAGATGGAATAGAAACTATACCTAAATAAGGGTTTATAGGTCTCTCATATCCCGCACCAAAAAATAAAATTTGGCAATCTATTGGTTCCAAAAACAAAATATTCATGAAAAATATATATACATAATGAGTTAACAAAGAAATAAACATGAAAGGTTTTTAAAACAATAACAGCTCCATACGTCATCAGTTATGTACAAGCATCATTACTTGTACATTCTTCTGCTTAAAACCATGCATATTTCTAAGACAGCTCGTTACACAGCATCTTCGCTAGCGGACGATTTTAGGTATCCTATTTATCACCTCTATAGGAAACAATGCCTTAGTACAAACACCTACGAGTATTGCCAAGCCAGTCAAAGTGGTTCAGTTAAATTATTCGTTCAATCATATCGGAAAGCTTCGTACGTCGTCGCTGTTGCATATTTACGCAGCGTTTTCTTACGAGTCTTAAAAATATTTATCAAACGATTTCAATGGTCAAAAAGTACACATTTTCATGGATAAATTTACTGCAAGTAATATCGCAACCCTTTTGAACAGGTAATGGCATAATTTACGCAGAAGGTTCATCCTGAGGTTATAGGTTCCACAGAACTCTATTGACTAAGATGATCGGATTCTGAACAAAACTAGATGGAAATTTGGCTAGGTAAAATACAATATATGCCCAGTCCTCTATATGGTTTTTATATTACCGGATGAATTTAGAAACCTATATGACAACCTCAAAACGTCAAATGCTTGCAGTGTAACATTATTCACCATGCAAAGCGTGGATATGATTTGAATCCGGATGCATTTCCTTAAGTGCTTAATCAATTCATGCAGAATACGCATTTGAATAAATTATTTTAAACTTAAACGTTTAGATTCAAAACTGAGGAAGTATTACATTTGCAAGTAAATATCATATAATGCTTTTGCTTTTAGAGCTAAAAATATTGATCACAAAAATAAATAGTACTAACTGTGTTTGACACTTCAAACGAGACACACACACACTCATATTATTATTTCATATATATATATATATATATATATATATATATATATATATAGATATATGGGTTATACATATATATATATATATATATATATATATATATATATATATATATATATATATATAGTAATACTGTAATACTTGTAATAATAATAATACTGTAATACTTGTAATAATAATAATAATAATAATAATAATAATAATAATAATAAATTACGCACTACACTAATTGCAACAGATTCTCTAGCGATCTTGTGCTCAACGGGTATAGAGTTTCTCATCGTCGTATAGAGAAGATGCTATTCCAGATGGGTAAAGAGAGTTTCTCATTATCGCACAGAGAAGATGCTGTTCCAAATGGGTATTGAGAGTTTCTCATCCTCGTAAACAGATGATGCTGTTCCAAATGGGTATGGGGAGCGTTTCCTTGTTAGAATCAATGGCAGGATTAGGTTTGATATTATAGCTATTAACTTTTGCAGTTACAATGAAAATTGCAGAAAAAGTATGTATTCTTTCGTTTGCATGTCAACAAATCTTAAGTTTGCACGGGTAAAATCAGTTAAGAATTCGCTGAATATCGGCAGATATCACCTGCTGATTCGTTTTCAAATATCCCATACAACTTACACATACGCACGTCTGACTCAAATCTGGTTAATTAAGTAAATGGAAAACCAATAGCAGAGAAAGCGTCTAAAGAGCACAACAGCCGTCGTGTGTATGACGGTAAGTTATCGACGTTATGGAGATGTGTTGAAATGCTGTAAATGCGCGTTCTTTGATGAAACTTTATTTCATTTTCAAGAAGAGGGTCCCTTTCAAAGATAAACATTTTCATGTGAAGAAATTTTTGCACTTTACGCATAGGAAAAATGATCATCTTCAAGAACAAATATGATTCATTTGGAAAATAATCACAATTAATTCATGATGATACGAAAGTTATGTATAAAACTTTAAGACAGGGTGCACCTTCTCAGACTCGGTAAATCTACAGAATAATAGATACTAATTCGATGTTATCAAATTAAAACTATCAGTCAAATGCAACTATCACAAGTAAAATAGAAATTAGAATTAAAACATGAAAATTTAAAACAAATATATGTTCAATCAAATATATTAAAATATGATAAATGAATATATGCTAAACACTATATGTGATACACAAGGAGAGGAAAAGAAAACGAACATAACTTTATATTTATGAAAATTTAAGCCAACTCCATTTTCAATCTATCATAAAATATTCCTTAAAGGTTTGTCAGTAGTGCTGTTGCCTATAAGGCAATAGAAAAAACAAAACAAAAACAAAAACAAAACAACCCAACAATACTAAACTAAAACAAAGAAAACACTAAGTATTTCACAAACGGAACGCTATCGAAAGTACATTTTAATTTTCCCTCATTGTTATAGTTCGATCATCGACAGTACAAAAGAAGCCGCCATTCCAAATTTTTTCTCTGACCTAGAACTCTACAAACGACTTATCATTTTACAACCATGATGTAGAAATGACCCAATGTTTGAATGGATGTAATACTGCAGTTTGGTTGTGGACTCCGTGAATATACCATAAATGTCAAATTTAAAAAGAAAAACAACCCCAAACAACAAGAACAAATAAAAGCTGGTGAAGCTTTTCCATATTTGATTTCTTTCTTAAATATAAATATCAGAAAAAGTAATTTGAAATATTATATCAAAGACTGATTTCCGTGCAAGATTAGTTCTGACCTGTACTTCCTTGAATTTTCTATTACACTTGATCCCACAAACAGTCACAATGCTACTGCAATATTTGTTCTGTCAAATTTGGTTTGTTTTTTCTATGTATCAAAGAGAAATGGATAAAAGCAAATAGCCTTTTGACCACAAGCATCCTATTCTTTGCGCTAGTGTTTTGGGGGTTGGGTGATGGTGGTGGTGGGAGTAAGATATCAATGGTTAAAAAATCCAAATCAAGATTTCTTGTGATGGGAATAAAAGACTCATAAAAATTCAGCTATCTGTCCACTAGCAGTCTGAGGGTAAATTATTTTATTCTGCCAAAAGATGGAGTTTCGGCATGAGGGGAGGTTAAAACTGATAAATCTGATAAAATTTGATCAAAGACAATGCAACAGCATTTAGATACAGACCATAAATTCTCCATTGGGGACATGTGAAGGGTTATATATGGATACCCAGATTTGTTATTATATTTCATTTCTGGGTTTAAAATAATATTTGAATTTGACTTACTTTGAGAACACGTGATCTGCTTGTTCAATGACCTCTATGAGGCTATAAGAATGATAACGACTGTATGGCACTGATATTTTCTTAATGTGTTATTCCTTCTTAATTCGTTTAAATATCTATACATGGAAAAATATTGTTTTAACACAGTATTTAATATGACACATTCATTTCCAGTATTGACGTATCAACCATCAAATATAACCAACACGTAGCTAATCAAATTACCCAAAGTTACTGTATCGTGTAATGCTGTTTCACTCTGTTCTAGTACGGTGCATCTTTGTCTCATGTACATACATAAGTTATCACAAAAATATTAGCTCATACTGTAAAATTTGTTTGCATCGCTGAAATGCTCTTGTTTTTTGTCAGGCAAACGACCATTCTTCCCTGAGAGTCCATCCTTACATGCTTGGCACAGTTCTGAGTTGTGCTGATTTCTCGGTTTCCCGGAACGCTGATCAATACGGAGAGGTGGGCGGTAAAATCCGTAGTATATTTGACCTACTCTATTGTAGACGTTTCCAATCAGCTGTAAGCAAAGACAAAACAAAATCTA
Organism: Megalonaias nervosa; assembly: GCA_016617855.1. Lineage (NCBI taxonomy): Eukaryota > Metazoa > Mollusca > Bivalvia > Unionida > Unionidae > Megalonaias > Megalonaias nervosa. The sequence goes on along the minus strand of JAECUM010040069.1, from coordinate 9,959 downwards.
TAAATCTATATATCCGTTTACCTCTATCAATATCACAACACAATAAATTATTACAGCGTGGACCAGAATATACAATACATGGGATTTCTTTGAATTTTAATAAGGAATTGTAATGGTGAAAAATTTTGTTGAATAATCTCGCACTACATTCTGTCGTGGTCAGTGTGACACATAACCATTAAGTTTAACGTATAGGTTATACTGGCCATAAAGTGTTGACTACGAGGGATGGGATCGGCTCCGTTTGGGCTATGAACTTAATTAAGATCCGATTGATAACGGTCAGAGACATGGAAGATGCAAATGTTAAAGAAAGGTCAATAGCGGAAAATGACAATAGTTGAGACAAACCAGGGACAATTTTAGGAAGTCTTGCGCTATTTGAAACAGGCGTCATAAACGTAATTTATGGTAATTTATAATCACAGCTCGACAGTAATAGTTATCTGAGAGACCTAATTATGTCATAGTTCCAGATAAGAATGCAAGGAGCCGTTAGAAAAGACATAAATTTACGTTAACAGGGTCGTATGTGTGTATTAAGTTGCGAACTGACCATAACTAGTTCTGTTGAATTACGATAGGTGCTATATGACGTAAAAAGAGTGAAAATAAATGTTTGATCCCAGGAAAAGAAAGATCTGACGTATTTAGGCTCGATAATATAATTTTTTTTTTGAAGGAAAAAATAGCTTCATACTGTACTGCACAGCGGGAAAAGATCACAGTCTACAACCAAGAAGGCTGATAACCCGAAAAGACTGGAGAGAGAGAGAGAGAGAGAGAGAGAGAGAGAGAGAGAGAGAGAGAGAGAGAGAGAGAGAGAGAGAGAGAGAGAGAGCAATGCCGACCTTTCAATAATTTGGAAAAGACAGGAAGCACACGATGATGCTGACATGCAGACAACTTGAGTTCGATCAATTACTCGATGATATGAAGAAATTTGCTCTGTCAGTATAACGGAACGGCTAATTGAATTTCGCATAAATTTTGTAACTCTGTGAGAGACAGTGAGTAATTCGCATGTCCTGCTCTGTTTCATTTGTTTATGAAAATTGATTAATTTGTTATATTTCAGAGTTCTTTAAAGTATTTTGGGGAGATATTGGTCAGCATTTTGTAAGAGCAATCAATTTTGCTATTAATAAAGTTGAGCTATCATCAACTCAGAAAGTAGGTTATAATACACCTCCCTAAAGGGTATAAGCCAAAACAATTTTTAAGAAACTGGAGACCCATTTACTCACTTAATGTATCATTCAAACTCGCATCAGCATGCATTGAAAATATACTTAAACCTACACTGCCGTTAATTATAAGTAGTGATCAAACAGGTTTTACTGAAGGTAGATACATAGGAGAAAATATATATACTCTATATGACCTGATGCCTAATGAGAAGAAATGCAAGCTACATGGACTTCTTCTTTTAACTGATTTTGAGAAAGCATTCAATTCTGTTGTGTACACTTTTATTGACAGAGTTCTAAATTTTCTAAATTTTTACAAGGGTTTTCAAGGTTGGATTCATCTCTTCTATAAAAAAATGTCAAATCTTGTTTCACTGTAAATGGATAGTGTTCATTATGGTCTGAAATCAAGAGAAGATGTAGACAAGGTGACCCCCTGTCTACATATATTTTTCTTTTATGTGTAGAGATATTAGCCCATTTGATTTGGAAAAATCCAAATATCAAAAGAATTAAAATAAAAAGCACAGAATATCTAGTTTCACAGTATGCAGATGACACTACTCTCACCCTGGATGGCTCAGAGAAGTCCGTTAAGACAGCTCAAGATCTTATCTACCAATATTTTGACTTTTCAGGGCTCAGTATAAATATTGAAAAAACTAAATGTGTATAGATAGGAATTACAACTGGAAGTACTAAAAGATAAAGCAAAATTAGAGAACTTAAATCTTGCCAAGAATATCAGTAAGATTGGAATACATCTTATTTCATGTATTACAATCTCAGTAGAGTTAGATGATACAGTCAAGCTCATTTATGAAAGCAAAATTGGAGAACTTAAATCTTTACTTTTACAGTGGTCAAAAAGATCGCTTACCCCACGCGGAACAATTGTAGTTGTGAAAGGCTTGGTCCTATCGAAGATTACTCACATATTTCAAAGTTTACCAAACCCACCTAAAGCCAAGCTTTAAGAGTTAGATGCACCTTTATACAAGTTTGTATGGAGTGGTGGAAAAGATAAAGTAAAAAGGAAAGTCTTATGTAAAGAGTATTTTGAAGGAGGTTTGAAAATGTTAGATATGAACATGTTGGTACATTCATTGAAATTCACTTGGGTGAGAAGACTTGTCACCTCCAAACCTAAATGGAAAGAGATTTTAACAACATCCATGCCACATATAGATATGTTTCTAAATTTCGATATAGATTTCATGACAAAGGTGAGAAATACTTTGAATGCATTCTGGACTGATGCATTTGCAGCGTATGTTGAATTACATAATACATTTACTGCAGAGAACTCGGACGATTTCCTTAAAATTAAAATATGGATGAATTCTAATATTAAAGTTTTAAATTCTAGCGTTATGTACATGCACTGGGTGAAAAGGGGACTTTTGTATGCAAACGATTTAGTTAATGAAAACGGTTCCTGGATTAATATATATGATTTTTGTAATAAGTTTGGAATGCATGTCAACATCCTAGAGTTTCAAGGCATGCTCAGGACCATTCAGTCTTTTTTTTCCAACAAACTTCATATCAACATTATTTAAAATATATATGGCCCATTTTTACATAAGGCTGTAATTTTACTCATTAAGGAAAAAAGAGCTGCAAAAGTATTCATCAAATCTAAAGTTAATACTTACAGGCCAACATCAAATCTAAAGTTAATACTTACAGGCCAACATCAAATCTAAAGTTAATACTTACAGGCCAACATCTGTATTGAAATGGAATCAGGAATATGAGTTTATAGATGAGAGCGACTGGAAGGAATACTTTTTCTTGCCTTTAAAAAGAACTAAGTGTTCTAAACTGAGATGTTTTAAAACTAAAATAATGCTTAGAATTTTACCAAAAATACATTTTTGAACAAAATTGGAAAAGTTCCTACAAACATGTACTCTTTATGTAATGACTCCTTAGAGTCTGTATCTCATCTTTTTGGGAACTGTTCAAAAACTGAGTCATTACGTACAAGTTTTACAGGGTAGATAAGGAGTCAGTGTAATCATCTGCACAGTTTTCAAGCTTCAAATAGAGAATATATTCTTGGTATAATAAACTAAAACCAGAGAGATACTGTGATCAATGTTTTGTTTTAACTGATATCATATATCTATAAATGCAGATTTAACAATGAAACGCCAAACATTGCCCATTTAAAAAATGAAATGAAGTTCTATTACATGTCAGAAAAATATTATGCATATATCAATTGTACAAGGAAACGTTTGTTGACAAATGGCAAAGATACCAACATCTCTTTGAATGACTAAATCACAACAACAATTTTAATTAAGCTCAGATATGTCCATATATGAAATTAAACATGTGTCAGTGATGGAGGTATGACCTCATTTATTTGGTTGTGGGGTATATTAGAAATGAAAATTGAAGACTGTATCCACTGATCAATTACTACACCCACCCACCCGTGATCTCAGTGGACACCAACTTCTGTTACTACGCAAAAAGGGCTTTTCATTTTTCATGTGATTGCAGTGTCCTGACAAATAATGTAACCTTACCACAGAACCATAAGACAGGATTGTTTGTTATCAGATTACCTCTATTCTCTTACATGATATTAGGGAATGTAAATTAAGCCTCCAAGTTACGATTATACTCTGTTTTCTTGTTTTGTATATCCGAGTTGACGAATCTAGCATACTTACTGTATTGTTACATATGAGGGGTTTCATACCGATCGAATCAAACACACCCTTGAGCGTGGTTTGATAGTCCATGTTTTCTCCTATTTCCAAGGACTTCAAGACAACAGTTTTTGTCAACTGAAAGATTCTTAAACGCGCAAATCCTACATTAATTTTTCTATAATCACCGAATGGTCACACACCACGAAACTCTAATTTCACAATTTCATGGGTTTTCTTGTTTCACATTTGTATGATTCACGAGTAAGCCTTTTCCAGCTGAATATTTGTACTTCACGTCATGCACCACAAAACACGACCCAGATATCTAATACAAAGAATTATTCATATCTTAAATTACTAAAAATATCCAGAGGATTCCCTATGTCCATTTTACGAATCTAATCCCTACTATCATAAGGTCTCGTGAACGCTGTACATTATGACGTCTGTTCCTAGAAATGGTTAATTACTCGCGTTGAAAAATATTGTTCCAAACAGCGACTGCCCATAATCGACAAATACTCACTAAAATCTAACAAAAGATAGAAATGGAAACGTAAATACGAATAGCACATACTCTCGGTTCACTAAGACATCCAGAAATTAGCTATATCAGAAATATGTTCAAAGATGTTATAAAACGCTGGAACAAAAATTAAAAAACATACTTTTGTATTAAATAAAGTGTATTTCAACATGACAAGAGACATGTACAACGAAAAATGTCCCCACCTTAACCACTTTTTCCGGATACCACATGGCGTGTTCGAATTTGCCGTTCTTGCTCTTTGACATTGCTGACCGTATAGTTTAAACATTAAGGCGCCATAGTTCGTGGCGATGTTTAGATCAAACCAGAACACTACTCGTCCCTTCATGGAAGTCCATCCATGGCCACATTCGTTAAAGTTTAAAACAAATGTGATGGCTAAATTACATAATATCTATCCATCCGTCCGTCCGTTCGTCCATCCATCCATCCACCCACCCACCCATCCATACATCCCTCCCTCAAAAATACATCTATCGATATCACAAAAATGTTTATTGTTAAATATTAATTTATCTGTTTCTGTTAGTCCGTCTTTCTGTCTGTCTGTCTTTCTGTCTGGTTATTTATTTATTTGTATTTGTCTCTATGTCTATGTCGATATCATTTTGCGTGACTGACTATCTGTCGTTCTGTTGCTATGTCTGTGTAACTGTCTGTATCTTTCATAAGTAGGTTTGTCTAAAGACGACCACACAGTAGCCTTAACTAGAAAAAACAACAACAAAAAAACCCCAAAACAAAACAAAACAAACCCCCCCCCCACTTCAGGTATATGCAATAAACCCAATGATTTTATGTTACCGTTATCTAATAAGGAAACAGCGTGTGGATATAATGTTCTTTTTCACGTAGATGCATATTTGCATTTTCACATTAAACAGTAACCAATTAAATATCAATGTAACCTTGAGTTTTATTGGTAAATTAAGAGAAATTTATGTAAAAACAAATCAAAGAAATTGTTCTGAATGTCAGTGTATTGAAGATCAACCTGTACTTACGAAATTTATTCGAAATACTAATAATCAATTAATAACGTAATTAATTATTCAAATATTTATTCAATTAATGACTCTGACAACCACAGTTAATACGAAAGAGATGTCCTAATCACAGCATCTGTGACATAATTTTCTTTAGTCCCTGTCTTCAAATGTTAATTTTATCATAAAGAGAATGCTCTAATAATAACACGGGTGATATAATCTCCTTAGTCCCTGGTAACCAACAATCAAACTACTTAAGATCGCATCTCCTCTAAGATCGTTCAATCCAATATTAATTGGAGGCAAACCAAATATCAATCTGAGGGTCCTCTTTCTTTTTAGTCACATGCTAGAAAAAGACAATATATTCGTCTCTCATCGAAAAGACACGAAGACGTCATAAATGTCAAATTTATAAAAGTGAACTGGTATTAACCAGCGATGTTTTTTATTCGGCCAATATCACGTTGTAAAGGAGGTAGCATTTGAACGCTGTTTTGAAAGTAACAGCTTGATAGCTGGAACACCACTATTACATACGTGGATTCGAGGTTCACGTAATAAATGGCCTTCAAATACATCTTCTCAAACCCGTTATTTTAGATAGTTTTTTTTTTTATAATTCAGTTGAAATTATCAGTGATTATGTTTTTAAAACAAAACTGCCATGGATTTCTAAGCATGGTTCAGCTAAGTTTTGTAGCTGGACAACTATCGAATGGGTATTGTTTATGAAAGATACTCTGACGTTCATTTGGGAACCAGTTCAGTAAATGAGTGATAAATAATGTTTTGAGCCGAAGAGTGTGAAAGGTTACTGAACGGCATTATGTTATTTTGTCATAAATTAGAGTAATACTTTCAAGCCATTCCCATTCATTCGAAGTTATATACAACTATATAATAATAAAACACAATACTAGTAAAGAAAACTTCGGAAACATCATATTGTAAGAGTGGCATTTTCCTTACATGATCATCTAATATCCATACAGTGTGTCAAGGTTATTTCATATTCAATGTTAGAGCGTTAATTGATACCCGATCTATGAGACTATAGAATGAAGTATCTAAATTTGTATTCATCACTAATTATGCTCATATGTTGTTTCAAGGAGAAACGAATTTAAGCACGCTCTCCACGGATAAAACGAGCAGCTGTATATCCGATCGGAATATCGCTTAGCCATTTCCCTCATGTCCTGAGATAGTTGTAGAAATACACATCAATTTGTTGTCTTTGGTGATTCGCCTCTGGAGGAGTGCACCACGTATGTTACAACAAAATAGGCCGAAATTGTTCCGACTGTGACTTTGTCTCTATCTGCCGCCATATTGTTTCATATGAACGAAAATAGTTCAGAATATTGTTCTCAGTAGCGACCAAATACATCCGATATGTCTTTCTCGACTCGACAAAAAAGGCCGTGGGTTTTTCGTTTGATTGTACCTCCTTGGGCATGATGTTAACTCTCTTGGCGTGGACAGCACACAAATTGGTGTCCACGAAGAGACCAAGTAAGCCTCGCTAGCTTTCTGAAGAGCCACGACAGCAGAGCTCCGGAATCGGAGATCTGTCTTGAAATCCTGAACAATTTCACAAACCAGACGCTGAAAGGGCACTTTTCTAATGAGAGGCTCAGTGCTCTTCTGTTATCGCCTTATTTCTCTAGGTACTGGGCCTTTATATGTGTGGTTACTTCACACCGCCAGTTGCTGGTGTGCTTTTACGAGCAGCCTAGGTAGCCAGTTGTTTTCTTTGAGCTTTCCTACGGTAGACGTACGTGCGTTTGCTCTGTATGTGCCATTTTTAGACAAGTATGCGATTTTTACTAGTTTCCTTCTCAAGTATGACTGTAGGAATATGTAAACTGCTTTTGCCATTCCTCCTGAGTTAATTCGCCCCCTCTCCACTCGCGCTTCAGATCGCCATCTATATTTTCTATGGATGTGTATCCTGTGTTTTATATAAAGTACGAGTATTGAAACATACATGTTCCATAATGGTGTGATCCGTAATTAATTCATGTAATAGAATCAATGCTATAAAGCCTGGCAGGTCAACAACAAGTGGATGTTCGCATGCTAGATGTTACCGTGCCGTATTCGTTTCCCAGTAGGTCCATGCATAATCTAAGAAAGAAATTATCTGATCTTTGTGAAATTGGGTACACTAATGCTGGAAATATTTTATTTGTCCATAGTTTAGTTATTTCAACCATACGTCACAGTGGTGTTACAGAAGCAGTGTGGCACCGGATCGTAATAGAATAAATATGCACAGCCGAAGAATCGCGTTTCGTCGGTCGTTTGTTCAAACACCAAGTTGAAACAGATGCTTCTGTTCAGTATTACAAGTTATTTACTGTGCAGAGCTTGTTATTTTATTTTATTGTTTAAAATAGTGTAAATTTGATAGGGTCTATTTTGAACCGCTCTACGAATCATAGCGTCATCAGTATTCTCTCTAGTGGCCTGGTGGTTAGAGCGTCCGCCTCTGGTTCGTACCTAGGCTGAGTTATACCAAAGACTTATAAAAATGGTACCAATAGCTGCCTCGCTAGGCGCACAGCATTAAGAAGTTAGTGTTACGACTGGTCGGCATGGTGTCAGAATAATGTGCCTGGGTGGGACATCATACTACATGCCCCAGTGCTGGACAACACTGTAAACACTATAAACAACACTGCAGACATCGTAGCGATATGATTGAAAAATTGTAAAAGCTACCTTAAAATTCCAAATGACATACAATATTCTCTCACTTAATTCACACCCAGATTCACTTGTCCGTTTTCTTATTTTTTTCACTTAATCACAGTCATGAATGTACAAATGACGTTAATAGTAAATACGCATACCCTGGACAATGAAATGCCAAAATTTTGATTTAAGTTTATGTTCAAAGGCATTTTATTTTTTTATGTAGTTTTAAACAGCTGATTTGGTTATCCCATTAGCTTGCCCTGAAACTGACACGTGTCGATTGGCTAGCTGAAGTCATGTGATATTAATAGGATTCTATAGACAGCGATGCAGACACCAGAGTGTCAGATAGCTGTCAGTGACCGAATGTGAACATCGTTTTAAGCAGAAATAATTTCTAAACTAAATTCAAAATTCGATCAGAAATCATACCTTATTATCATATAACGAATATTAAATTTGTTTAACACTTCAAAATTCCGAAAATAAATCCAGCTATTATTCAAAAGAAATTTTAAGTAGATTTACTACATGGTTGCTATTGAATTTGACTGCCTTATGATTATTATGAAATAATTTCTTACAAAGCCACTGTTATTTCTTACCAAACTACCCAAGTACAATAGTACAATAATAAACTTTACATTGAGAGATCACTTTACTATATAAGAATGTCTTAACAGTCAATTCAAAAAAGTAAGCTGATAATGTGCATATAAATAGTCTAATTCACTTCAAAATTGCATATAATAATGTTGGCTTTTGGAATTTAGATAATAATTGTGAGTTTGTTTATTATAACAAATTGTTAGTGTTGTGACAAACACTGAGCTGATGGGTGCTATATTGAAAAGGCATGTTCTATCTAACCTTCATTATTTTATAAACTTTTTCAACTTAAACTACGGTCTTTTGCGATATAACCCACGGACTATTACAATAGTGTTTTCTCGACACCTAACCATTTGCAAGAACAAATCTGAACTGGTATTGGTCTAGAGGTAATTTATATCGCTAGAACATATGCTTACTAGATAATCGGTCATGAAGGGCACTAATTTCTATAAGCAATAGTTTTTATAGTTCTATAAATTTATGATCTCTTAAATTTTAAACTACTGTCACTATCTATCTTTCTATCTATCTATCTATCTATCTATCTATCTATCTATCTATCTATCTATCTATCTATCTATCAAAAATATGGAAGCAGATGAAAAACAGCAACAAAAACAATAACAGCAGACATATAAAGGTTGTAATAACTGAAAATAATTTCTTGATTAGAACTGCTCAAAATATAGACTATAATATATAATAAGTCTTAATTGCGTACCTGGGATGAGAACCTGACCTTAGCACTGTCCTTAAAGCTCCGCCATTCCTCTGTTGCGTGCTGGAATGTAGGAACCAGACACCAAATGTGGGGGAAATACTGGCTAAAGGGGAGGTCAGACTCTCCATGCTATACCAGCTCCATTCTGTAACAAATACATTTTAAAAAAATAAATTGTATCGATGGTACTCAGACTAAGAGTGAAGAAATATCGTGTACATATCAATAACATATAATGAACCATTAGGCAGCATTTCCGCATCAGCTTTGGGAAAAAATAGAAGGACTGTCCTGCGCATGATCTTGTTTTGCATTGTGTATATCATTTTTTCTTCTCAAAATATTCATTTTATATAATTGTAAAGGTGTAGATGTATTATGATAAAAGATTTTTGTCATATTCTTTTGTTCATTCTCCAACAGTTATTATGATAATGTTTTTATCATAATCTTCTTCTCATTTCTTGCTATGAGAAGGAATTACTCATGATTTAAGAACTGTCTCGGTCCATGGTT
>JAECUM010040068.1:0-15840 GCA_016617855.1 Megalonaias nervosa | reverse complement strand
ATATATATATATATATATATATTACGAATTAGAAACTCTCTGACCTGTATGATAGCATTATTTGTATTATCACATAGTAGGTATAGTTTTCCTATAGTATGTGCAGTTTCTTATTTTTTATATTACCACACGTTAAAATATCACTTTATGTGATTCTGATTGGTCCAAATAAGCTCATTAAATTATTGTGCAGTATCCTCTTTACTGATTGGCCGGGATCGTGGGAAAACGTTTTTAACCCCGCCTTCTGGAATGTTTTGTTTTGAATGAACATTTTTGGCCGCCATTTTTTAACTCGACTCGCGAAAGGAAATTGAGGAAAAATTATCTCGGCTGTCTGAATATGGATATCTTATCCCCACAGGGGTTTGTTATGTCATGTATAACAATATCATCATAAGAAAAATGGCGTAAAACTACAAGACAAGAACAACAATAAGTAAAACTAATGGTATTGCTTATTTGATAGCGGGTGGCGGAGTGGGGGGGGGGAGGGGGCGGTATATCTGTAACATAGATATAGAATCTACTGTATTTACAAGCTTGGTTTAAATGTTAACTTACAGAAGTAAATAAACTCACCTCTGTTCACAGAAGAATCTGGACATAAATGGGTCTCCAAACTGACAGAATTTTATCCAACCACAGCATCTTTACGCAGTATATATGGGATGCAAATCCGACTCAAAAAGAAATTTGTTTACGTCTTCTGTACAGTCTATTGTTCCAAATCAAATACTGCAAATATCCGGTCACAAATGCATTGCAGTAAATGTGGGAATTTTTGCATCCAGTAATCCTATTTCACATGAAAATCGCAACAATGTAATGTTTAGTTCTGAAAGTGACATTTTAGGGTAAACATGTACCCTAGGCCTAATGTGTACCGTACCAAACAATGTGATATCACATCGCATTGATCATTCTGTTTTGAAAAATGATTTTATCGTTATAAAATGTTCTGCTTATTCGGATGGAAGCTTTTTCTTTGATTTATAGTTTGTAAAAAAGTACAATCTACTTTTACTATTTCAACTTTGTTTGGGACTATATTTTATGCACAACAAATGAAAGGTGCACCGTCTGTCAGAATGAACGAACTTATTCGGTCTTCTTTCTATCTAAATAATTTCCACTGAAATAAAAACTATGTGATAAAAAGAATCTCGTTGAATAATGTCCAGCTATTGCTCGCCAAGGCTCGCAAAAGCTGGACATTATTCAATTCATTTCATAAATTCAATATTAAATCATTACCCATTTGAGATCCTCTATTTAAATATTAATTCTGCTTAATATCATCAAGCATTATCGTGCAGAATGCAGGGATGGGCACTTTCCATTCTGTTTGATATATATTTGTAAATCTCTGTAATTAATTATATTTAAATTTACATTGATTTATTTCATAGAAATCCGGAATGGCTGAGTAGATAAATGAGAATTACTTACTAGGTCGCCATGCGAGTGTGTAAGCTACGCACGAGTATTTATGTAAAAAGTGTAGTTTTCATGAAAACGCCACTTTCTTCACCATAAAGTACCTTGCCACTTTGATACAAACTTTTACACTTTGGTGTGAATTTTTGTCCACACAAAAAAATGAAACAAGTATATGTTATTAAAGGTGTGATTCTTTTCAAGATAAATAAACAAAACAACAACAGTTTTCCTTACAAATGCCATTTCTATCTTGAAGAAAGAGGACTCATTACAAAAAGCTTCTTCGTTATAAATGTTGTATGTTTGACATGTTCGGTTAGGGTACACGCCATTTATGTAAAAAGTTCTACTTAAAATTTGTACACTGTAAATGTTTTCTCCAGTTTATGCCTTTGCGCTTTTTAGCATTAGAAGCATCCATACAGACAAATACACGTGCGAGCGAGCGTGCACATAGACAATTTACTAAGTTACCGATGGGATCAAATTCGCGATACGATACTATAACTGTGTATTATTATCTGCAATACAAATAGTTAAAGCAGCGATCTCAACTACATGTATATTCGAAACACGATCAGTGTCTTACTATCTCGAATGTGATGTTGTTCATTTTACATGATTGTACTTAACAGTATTCGTACAATAGCTAGCATAGTGCAACCGTTTCAAGAATGCCAGTTTTAAAGCAAGCTAAATATAAATTCTGATATTCTTATAGACATATTGATATGGTTGTGCTAAATTAAATGTTCTATTTTGAAATCCTCTTTGTTCAATCATTTCTCTTTCATTTATGGTTTGTGTGTGTGTGTGAATGTGTGTGTGTGTCTGTGTGTGTCTGTCTGTGTGTGTGTGTGTTTCAAGAACATTTAACGCGACGTAATCTCTGTTTAGGAGGAAATAAAACCAGTCAGTCAATCATCCATAAAGCTTGGTAACACGATAGACATATTCATGTAGCGTCAAGCCTATTTACCCCCCTTTACCCCCACCCCACCCCAGAAGGGTTGGCATTAAAATGACCATGATGACCAGTACAAGACTAAATAATATATGACTTGCTGATACTGAATGCTAATTCAGTGAATATGATAATGATTGGTGTACAGACTCAAAGCTATGTATTTAAAGGCCGTAGGAAACGAACAAATTGATAATGAAAACGGGTACATAGCCTTAGCATCACATACCAGTACCAAGACTCACAGTTAAGCCTGTAAAGTGAAAAGAATGCAAAGAAAAATTAAATATTCATGATCCAATGTAAAATGCTGTTGTTATGTATATTTAATTGGTATTGTGTGATTGACCTTTGTGCAAACTGAGGGTAGGAGTTTGGGGACTACCTGATTAATGATTTTTTTGGGGGGGGGGGGTAAACAACATATTCTATGATTGTAGATTATATATTAAGATTATTATTATTTAGTATTTAAATATGTTTATTTCGATTTGAGTTCCGGATATTGTTTTTTTTTTCCCCTTGGGAAAACATGGTCTACCTGCTTTTTGTCACGTTCTTACTGTAATTGAGGTAATAGACCTGCTCTTATTTACAACTCAGAATGTTCTGGAAATTAACTTTTAACCCTGTTCATGGCCCTTATATTGTGCCTTATGTTGTTATATAAGGGATACGTAAACAGAAATTCTATATTCCTGTCGTAACATTCAAAGTGGAATCAGTCTTTCAGTTGCGGTAAGTTTTAATTTAAGAGGATTTATTTGTTTAAATGATTCACTGGAGTTATAGAGTGCTCAATAATACATCACACTAAATCTCTATTTTCGGATTATTGTGAATTCATCTAGAGACATTTTAGATTTTATCATTGTGATACATCGAGACTGTTAGCACATCAACACTGTTTCAGTATATTGGTGCATCAGCACTTTCAAGAATTACATTAATTCTGAACACCATCGGAATTCATTCGTTATACTTTAAACTTTTGGACCCGTAAAAGAACTGTTTGGTCTATTTGGGATTTAATTCACAATACTGTGAGTTCTTTTGAAATTATCACTTTGTAATCTTGTGAAATAAATTATTTGTTGGTTTTTACTAAATTTGTTGGTTTTCTTTTTTTTTCTGTTACTTAGGTTAAGACCATATAGTGGTAACAGCGGATATAAAATGACCGAATGAAATACAAGATGCAATTTTTTTTACTACTGTGTCGCAATATAAAAAAATAGATCAATGACTGAGTTGTGTGCAGGCATTGTGTTATCTCAGCTCTCACCCCTAGAAAGTATTTGAGATATAATTTAATTTAAACTAGACATAAGACATAAATATTATCTTGAACGTCGGATATTACAAGAAACAAACTAGCTTTGAAGAGCTATTACCCGACAAACAATTAGGTAAAAACATAAATATAGATGATGACAAGTATTTTAGACATACGGATGAATACATATAACATAAGTTTGACAGACATAAAGATACATACACTCAAGTAAGTATTATAGACAGAGATACATACACATCACACAAGTATTTTAGACATAAAGATATATACACAACACATAAGTTTGACAGACATAAAGATACATACACTCACGTAAGTATTATAGACATATATACATACACATCATACAAGTGTTTTAGACATACAGATACATACACAACAAATAAGTATTACATAGATACATACACATTACATAATTATTATAGACATAAAGATACATAAAATTTAAATGTATGACACTCGTCGAATAATTTAAATCGGTTGCTAGCCAAGGCTTAAACACGATAGACATTACTGGACTAGTTTAATAAATTTCACCTGAAATGAGCAAAAATTTTAAATATTTAAAAGAAAGATTTAAACAAACATTAAAATGCTATTTTGTAAGTCCATATACTGATTACGTACATATATAAAACACACATACGATATATGGATAATTACATATCACATTCAAATCTGAAAAAAAGACATACATACATACAGACCGACAGACAGACAAACATAGTACATACATACATACATACATACATACATACATACATACATACATACATACATACTTTTGTAACAAAACTATAATTCAAGGCACGCGCTAAATATGGTAAGCAAATGACAGAAAGATAAAAGAAAAATAAAGTATGTAATGCAGAGAACGATGACCGCTGAAGCACAGAGACTAAAACGACCAAATCTACTTAGAAACGAAGACCAGCATGGAATAAGAGTTAAATTATGCGCAGGTCCAGACTTGTTAAAGTAAAGAAAAATGCGTCTTGTGGAATATCGTTCCCAATGATATTAAACAAACAGAATATGTAAGAGATATTTTGTACAAAGTCGTTTGGAATTTAGGCAAATGAAGATTCGAGTCCGAAATAGACCGTAGAGTGTGTGAAGCTGGAGTCAAGAGATCGTTGATATAGTATGGAGCCATGTTCTGAAACCTGACTGCGAGCTGTGTAGAAGATTATGTTTTTTTCAAAATCGGTGAAATTGAAAGGCGATACGTTTTTCCAAATTTGTATACAAAGTTGATAAAATTTATATATAGAGGATATCTTCGTTTTTGGAGTATATATACGGAAAGTGTGTGTGTGTGTGTGTGTGTGTGTGTGTGTGTGTGTGTGTGTGTGTGTGATTTGGATTTTTCACGTAGTTTTAAACATATTTCAGTCATATCGCTACGATGTCTGCAGTGTGGCAGTTTATAGTGAGGTCTAGCACTGGGGCATCATGCCGCAGACATGTAGCATGATGTCCCACCCAGTCACATTATTCTGACACCAGGCCGACCAGTCCTAACACTAACCTCTTAATACTGAGCGCCTAGCGAGGCAGCTTTTAGTACCATTTTGTATAAGTCTTTGGTATGATTCGGCCAGGGTTCGAACTCACGACCTCCCGCATCCGAAGCGGAAGCTCTAACCACTAGGCCACCGGAGTGGTTGATATACGGAAAGGCTTCACGACTTGAGTTGAAACGTTCGCCGCTCGTGACAATACAAAATGTTTCTACTTCATGCGTGAAATATCTCCTTATATCTACAAAAAAAGAAGAAATTTTCGTTTTATTATATATTTTCAAGGCAAACGCTTTTGACTTGCATGGATTTTCTCCAGTCTGTGTCAATGCGACTAAGAGCTTCATTGCTACATCCAAAAATAGGACGTTCCTAACCTGCACAATAGGTTTGGAACAGCGGCGTTTTAGCTTGTACACATCATGCCTCAGATTGTGTATTTGTCCAAAAAGAAATGACTGTAAATTGTATGAAAAGTAGGACATTATTTTTCTTATAACACATTTCATGCGCGGATTGATACTATAGGTGGTGTAACTTTAAACATTAACAGAATGGTTGTATCTGAGAGATTTTAGAACGTAACATCTTGAAACAAACTATTTTTAATGATGGTGAGTTTACTCAATTCAAACGTAAATTTCGTTGTTACCTTGGCAAGCTTGCAGTCTAGCCCGGTACCAGAAGCTGTATGGATTACACATGGCAGCAGGTGTAAGTTCAGCCACGGACAGTTTCCATGATTCGTGTAGGAAACTAATTATACAAAAAGTTAATACTTAAAGTTTCCTTTTTCGCTGTTTGGAGTCTGTGTTAGGCATTTCTTGACGGCACCTCATTGATTGCATAAATGCACACTGAAAGAGTCTACATTTGACACATTTAAGATCTGAACATCCTGATGTGGAGAGAAAGAGGGGGAGGGAGAGATATGAGGGAGAAAGGAGCAGAAGAAGAAGACAAATAAACTAGGCCTAAGTATGGAAATAAGGGTCTGAATAACACACTTAAGGGCAGACGGAAAAAGAAACAAGCTCCAAAAGTGATATCGCCACTACGGCGATAAAAGTGGTATCACCACTGTGGCGACATAATTTTTCTCCCCTTACATATTTCGATATCTCATATGAAATGCATACTAAAGTTCGATAATTGTTTGTTGACGATCTATCACTTTTCCTAAACAATGGGAATACGTTGTAAAATTTTACATTAGTTTGAGAGATTCCCGTATAAATATTCTCATTTATCAGGCTAGCAATTGAAGGGGCAGCAAGCTTAGCTGATAGTGGGAGTATATTTGGTGAGATTTCATCAAGCCCAATTGCTTTGTTGCCATCAAGTATTTCTAAATTATCTGTAACATATTGAACACACATGTAAAACGTCTGGAATGATGTATTAGTTGGAACTTTCGACTAAAAAACTATAAGGAGTCAAAACTTTTGTGATGTGAAAGAATGTTTTCCAGGAATTGAAGTTAATGATAAGAGGGTGTTTAGGTAGCAATATCTAATGGTTTTATAATAGTATGAACACCGTTTTTTTTTTTTTTTATGTTGTTGTTGTTGTTTTGGGTTTTTTTGTTTTTTTTTAATGAAACTTTTGCACTTGAATGAAAGTTACAAAACGTTTGCATACTGTTCTGCAGTCACTTTAATTCTAAATTAATCTTGAAAATTATCCTTGTAAGCCTTAACGGTTAAACATTTTGCTCAATTTCTATTTTTAAAACTTCGTTTCACACGCTGTTTGGAACTGAAATCGAGCAGTTTCATGGCATCCCTTATTTCATAGTTAAACCAGTCATGTTGCATAGTTCTCTTGAGCATTTTGCATTTCAATGGAGTAGATCGATTTAGGACTATAAGACGTCGTGCATTCCTGCTTTGTACATCAGAGTCTGTATTTATAAAATTAGATTACCAGTTACCTAGAGAATAGTTCAAGTCGGTCAAAAAGTTATTCTTGTGGAAACGGTTATAAGACCGGTGCTTGAGTTATGGGCCTTTCTGACTGGTTTCTAGACCTGGTTTCTTGTGGCACATATTTACTAGTGGTCCTAACAGAATATGTTGAGGCGAATGCGTTACCTATCAATTCAGGATGAATCGAATAAATGAGATTGTTCAACGTTATCGACTTGTCTGTGACTTTAGCAGGGGATCGTATTATTTGAGTGACATAATATGTTTGTAGTATATCATTCAAATTACTTTGCCGGTCATTCATTAAATCAGCTTTGAGATCACACATTAACTTAAGAAAAGCTATGAGCTAGAGTTAGAAGCAGTAGAATAATCATGTTCAAAATGCCTCAAATAAAGACAATGACAACTTTAGAGGACGATAGAAAGGTGGTCTTCGACGATTGTTGTTTCAGTTCAATCCAGATCGTTTCCAGCTCCATATCTATTCTTCTTTAATATCTAATGCTTATATATATATATATATATATATATATATATATATATATATATATATATATATATATATATATAAACAGACCGCCTCCTTTTGCTCCTTTCTTCCGTTCCAGATCAAAACCGTCGATGGACACTCATTGATCATTAGTATTATCATCAAGAAATTTCTCTCATATTCCTAGAATGTCATTCTAAGGGTTATTAAACACATTATGCTACAGTTCAACTAGTTTTGTGTTTACGTGCCGAATATTGAGATTTACTCTATATGTATAAACCCTTTTCTTGAAAAAGTATCTTAGAGCTAGAATCAGACAGAGAGATTTCCTGGTCAAGACTGGCTTGTGATAGATAGTGTCCAACAACGTGATCAGTAACATAGACTATTTTCTTTGGTGGTCAGCAGTAGTTAAGTGTGCATCTTTAAATAATTTGTTCCCTTCCCGACCTTTGAAAGTTACATGTAACTCAAATATCTTTAAAATATAAAACTAATTCCGGAGATTAAATATCAGGTTACCCTCAGATAATTCCTAACTGGATTTATATATATATATATATATATATATATATATATATATATATATATATATATATATATATATATATATATATATAAAATCGTTGGCTTTTTGGTGACACGAGAGTCCGTAAAACGAGAGTTCGAGTAAGGTACCTGACGGTTCGTGATCTAGGTCGAGTGGTGATATAACAACAGACAGATGAGTCAAGCAGTAATATACCAGCAGACAGATGAGTCATGACTGTAGGAGTGTTAGTGTGCACAATATCTAGTCATGTTTTGTTGTTCATTATCGAGCGTTCGTTATGTGTAACCATGGGCGCCCGCACTTGGGGGCAAGGGGATTTCACCTCTAAAGATGTTTTGGTCTACATCGGTAAAACTTAATAGCTGACCACCACAAGTTACCCCCCCCCAAGCTGTAGCGCAGTGCCGATAATAAACAAACTGGTGAGTCATAGCTGTGGGATCGCAATGTCCATAATATCTAGTCACAGTATGCTCTTGTCTGTAGTGTTTTTGGTTGGTTTGTTGTTTTGTTTTTTGTTTTTTTTGTTTTTGTTCTTGTTTTTCTAGACGGTTCATTGTATGTGATACGAATTCATGGTTATTACATCACCATAATTCTTAACCGTTTAAATTAAATAACTTCAAATTACTGCAATACTCTTTTTCAGAAGTCAGAAAAGTGTAGATTCTGCTTCGTTGATGATATAACTAGGGTTCCTTTTCATGTAGCCTTCAACTTTGATGGAAACGAGTGCGAGGCGGCAATCCTAAAGATTTATCTAAGGCACTTGACTACCTGCCCAGTGAGCGTCTAATTCAAAATATGTCTGTTATGAGGTAGGTAATAAAGCCTGTAATCTAATTTGAAACTACCTGTCAAAACGAAAACAGTTACATAAAAAAACTCTGTACCTTTCAAAGCGACTCATTAGACACAAGGAAGTGGGTTCCCAAGGATCTGTTCTTAAGCCGCTACTGTTTAATATTTTCATAAATGATATAGTTGACTTTGTCAAACAGCCAAAACTCTGCAGACCTTATTTCGTATACAGGCAGAATGTGCTGCAACAAGGGAATGAATCCATAGACGACTATTTTGCCCGGAATGGAATGATGACCAACTCAGTTAAATTTTAGTATAGCTGCACTATTCAAAAGATGGATGGGGTAGTTGCTCGTCTTTGTCCCCGGCGGAGGGTGGGTGGGAGTGGGCAACCCGATCGACTGTGACGACGACACGGTCCATCTGCTTGGAGTTGTGCACACATTTCCTGATGAAACTGTGTTATCACATAAGTGAAAATGTATGGGAAAACTTAAGACAAATGATTGTATTATAGTACATCTAAATGATAATTCAGTTTAACTTGATCTCATCTATTCTTTGCAACTTCAACTACTGTTCATGAATACAACATTTTGTAACAAGCAGAATGCTCCCAGGTTAGAAAAAAAAATACAATTACAAGTCTTACGTTTAATTTATGTCGACTACACTGCTCCTTTGACGAATTGCTTGCAAAGAAAAGAGTCTTTGCTTATACTCCTGCAACAGAAGTCTTTGCTTATACACGTGCTATAAATCTTTGCTTATACGTGTGCTATAAAGAACTGGTTATAATTTTACTGCAAGAGTCTCTGCTTCTAAATGTGTTAAAGAAGTCTGCTTTTGCATGCGCTATGTGGGTGGAACGGTATACAGGTGGGATTTGCTGTTCTAGCAATTCATTACAGCGATACGGTTTTCTGTACTGCGATTTTTTTTCTTCACGGTCTTGCTTACATTCCGAAAATCTCTGTATACCGCATAATTTTTCGAATTTAATTCAAGAACCATATGTTCCTCTTTTCCTAGATGTAGCTCGAGGTTGCAAGAGCAGGTACAACAAGATGCAGTTCCATTGTTCGGCAAAGTTTATTTGGGGGTAGGGGTGGTAAGTCAATACCAGGGAATATTTTTCTACTTATAAATAATAATTTATAAACTTCAATTTACTTCAGATATTTATATCTTGACATTAAATGAACAGTACTCAAGAGTTTGTGATCGTAAATATATAAATTGCTCTACAAAAAAATAATTTTTCTCTCCAAAGCCCAGAACATACATACAACAAAACATGCAACATCTGCTATTTTGATTGATATTTTAGCTTTAAAGAATAACGGAGAGCAAAACAGTTAAACAACCAGCAGCCGCGTCTGATGTTTTTCGTGTGCAATACATGGTCGGTCAGATCAAAGTGCCTGCTTCCTTTTCTTGTCTCCAAATATCTATTAACGTCGACTCATTTTTTTCAAGTTAATTGATCAGCGTGTACAGAAATTTATTTATTTATTTATAAAAATTGGATTTTGAAATTATTCCCACGCACCCATCCACCCATACCCCCCCCCCCAAATAAAAAGGTGCAGTGGAGGAATTTTTCGGTTGAAAGAAAAGGACGAGACTGGCGATATTGAAGAAGGTATTGCCATATGCAAGAAGCGCAGTACTGAGGCACGTTGTAGCGGTGGAACGTGCAATTTAAGTACCCGTCTAACTCGATGCCACAAGAGTCATCCAGTGGCACTCTTCGACCATGGTGAAAAGTGAAAACCTAGCAGTGCGCAAAGCGTTAAATATCAACGTGTCAAGAATTCTTGGTCGTATTAGAAGAATTGTATCATTTTTTCCAAGGAGCAATACAGTTGCTGCTGTACTCAAAGGCAAAACTAAATTTCTCTTACTTAAAAACATGAAACCTATTCAAGACGTGTGCATCAGGTTTGGAACTTCGCTGTAAACATAATTGTTAGATTCTTGGAACTGCAGCCCGCTGTTTATGCTGCTTTAGTTACGAAGGAGGTGAGAAGCAACGCTAGCAACATAAGTTCAATCTGGCTGAGGACATTATGAATTGTTGCTTCCGCTTCGATAAATTATAAAAACTATGGGCTCGGAGAAGACACCTACGGTATCACACATATTTCCATTCCAGAAAAAGCTCCTGTCCGTTACCTAAGCTACCCAGGAAAATGACTTTGATATTGTCAGACAAATGAAAAGGCCATATTTTATAATTTTTCTATCAGTTAAGTATACTAGAAATAACTAAAATAACTTTCACTTTTTAATTGATCTAAAGATTTTACTACACTTAAAGTTGAAGTCATAAACGGAATGAAAGTATCAAAATAGTAATACATGCACAAATTTATATAAAGTAATTCAAATTATTTGCACTGTATTTTTGTCAAGCGAAAAATAGTCACAACTGCACAATGATGCTATTCCGTCCGTTTATTGTCACAGAATGTTAAGTCCTTGCTTACAAGTTTATACATCCATAACTATTACCGTTGACAGTGGCTGCTGACTATTAGAATTTGTTTTACATTTTCATGTTGAATGCAACAAGAACTAATTCAGTTAAGCATTTATATCGAGCTATATTTTGTTACGTATAGGAAGAACAGGAGTTTCTGCAGGGATGCACACCATAAGCCAGTGTGTTTGACTGAACATGAAAAATTCGACACGTGCAACCGACTAGCTTTGGAAGCATCTCTGCATCTCATCATGAAGCTTGAGCCTGGAACATCTTCTCAGTCACAGCTTCCTCCAGCTTCATCCCTGCCATAAATCGTGGATACTTGTAAGTGGTTGTATTCTGTTACGTTGTTGCTATATTTGCTGATCTTTTGTGATTATTGAGCCCTCTTCATCTGAAAAGGAGTTAACATTAAGGCACTATTAAGGGGCGTGGTTGTCATTGCAAGTTTCATTACCTTCCCAGAACAGATTTATTAAAACTGAATCTGCCAGTTTTGTTTCTTTGCTTGTGTTTTATACTTCCAGAAGGATTCCCATTTTAAAATTTGTATTTATAATACATACGCATAATATTCTTGACCAATTCCCCCCACCCCCAGTAAAACTTGTCAATAATGAATAAAGCCATATTTAATGTGACATTTGATTAGTTTAAGCTTTTATTACATTCACTTTTACACAAGAAAATATGAATGAAAGCCTTGAATGGGGTCAGCCTAATGAAATTCATTTTATCTTATTTTTTCAGCAGATGAGGTTAAATCAGGTGAACCAGTTCTCTCTAGCAGTAAGAGCCCTCCTCTGACTGGACTTAAGTCAATTTGGGGTGGGGTTATATTTGTCAGGGAGGACAAGCCGACCGAATCTAGACTTGACAGAGCGAAGCATGAGGAATGAATTCCTAATAATGCTGGATGAGGGATCCTTTGAAATGGCGGAAAGCTCAGCAATACACGTTTCAACTCCTTGCACAACTATCTAGGAAAAGGCTATGTATTCCTGCTATATCCGTGCCCACAGAGAGAACCTTTAGTATAGCAGGAGACATAGTTATCGCGTCTAGGTTTGCTTTGAGTTCAGACATTGTTGATGTGTTAATTTTTATCAAAAAAACATGTAGTGACGTCTTTAGCGTTTTGCTAAGAAAATTTAGTTTAAGTATGTGGATACTTTTAAAACAATGCTCCTCTGAAGTTTGAATTAAAACACAGACAAATTAGAAAAGGCAGTGATATTTTTATTTGTTGATAATTTTACTGCTTCCAAGTGTTTGTAGATTTGTTTCATTTTTTTTAATTTTATACGTTCATTTGATTACCATTTGAAGTCTTACAAGGTAACATCACTTAGAGATACTGTATTTTGAAAGTAGTAAATGTTATAGTGATCATTTAATTGTTCCGTTAAGTGTTACTGTATTACAATATGCGTTGCAATATAGCTTTGGTATATAGCAACATATCGGGAGTATCATTGCACTTCTATAACAGAAATATCTGCTTACATATGTGCTATAGAAGTCTTTGGTTATACATGTGCTATAGAAGTATTAGCTTACACATGTGCTATAGAAGTGAGTCTCTATTTATGAATGTGCTATAGAAATCTTTGATTTTTTTATATATGTGCCATAGTAATCTCTGCTTATAAATGTGCAATAGATGTCTCTGTTTATACATATGCTGTATAAATCTGTACTTATACGTGTGCTATAGAAATTTTTGCTTGTACATGATAACTCTCTGCTTATATATGTGTTATAGAAGTCTCTGCTTATACATGTGCTTTAGAAGTCTCTGTTAATACGTGTGCTATAGAAGGGTTCGCTCATATATGTGCCATAGAAGTCTCTGCTTATACGTGTACCATATAAATCTGTTTTTACATGTGCTTTAGAAATCTGTACTTTTATGTGTACTATATACGTTCTTGTTTATACGTGTGCTATAGAAGTCGCTGCTTATACATGTGCCATAGAAATCTGTTTTGACATGTGCTACAGAAATCTGTACATATATGTGTGCTATCGAAGTTTATGCCTATACGTGTGCTAAAGAAGTCTCTGATTATACATTTGTAATAGAAATATTTGCTTACAGCAGTCATTTTATTTAGGACGTATCATTAAAGTAGATTCTATTCTCTGTTAGCTTGCAAAAATGGGCTAAATGCTTTATATGAAAATTCTTTTGTTCAGAATTGTTCACTCCGGTATAGGGAGGTTACATGTTTTGCTTCTTTTGTTCATATTGTTGACAAACACAATGGAAAAGACAATGTCTTTCATTTCATCTAATATGGTGCCATACTTTGGTACAGTTTTTAGACTGAGTTCGACTCAGAACAGACTAGCTCTTGCTTCTTGTGAGGTCTATCACCTTCATATATTATGGAACTCATTGCACTTTTCTTTCATTAACGCAATCATATTTAATTCATTCACTTATTCATTCATATATTCGTTAAATTATTCACTCGTTCATTTATCCGTTTAATTATTCACCCTTGCATTAAGCCATTATTTAAAATAAATCATTTACTCTTCCATGATTTCCTTAATTTACTCAACACTACCTACCCCTACTACCCACACCCTTCCGGCTATATAACACTTGCAATGAAACTTACGTCAGCCATGCCAATTACTTTCCTATTGAATAACTGAGTCCTCTGCTATTCCAGAAAGACTAAATACAGAACGTTCCGTACATATGACAGTTTACTCTGTGTAATAGTCCCAATCTATGGAATTTGGAGTAACAAAGAGACACGAATAGAGTTTTTGTTCTTTCGTCGAGGAAAAAGTCTAGTGCTTTACGTTGCAACAAGCATCAACATTTTAGCCGTACTGACATAACTACGATTTCTAAAAACAAACAGTTGTACAGATACGACTCCTTTTCGTAGATGGTTCAGTTTATAGACTTCTATACACAGCATCTGAGTTAAAGAACTCACGAGAAGGTAAAACGTGTTAAGAATACGGTAATGGGGCTCACTTCATTCATCCCTATCACTACTGTTTCTTTCTTTTCAGTACTTGTTTTAAAAAATCTCTTTTTCCCTCTGTTTGTGGATTGGACTTGTGCTCTCTCTCTCTCTCTCTCTCTCTCTCTCTCTCTCTCTCTCTTTGCCGTACATTAATTTAACATATTCGTTCCAGACAAGAAATTAAGGTTACCGTACTATTCATGAAAATCGAATCTGATAAATACCGGTATTAAACAAAAACAATATGTCGTGTTTTCTTTCACTATTTATCTTCCGTTATCCTCTTCTTATCATTACTCGTATGTCGTTTTTATCTATTTAATAAGTCACTTTTCGGACTTCTATTACATGCAAAGTCATATCGAAAGGTTCTTATTCTTCTTTCTTTAATTCTTTTTTTTTAAATATACGTACATTATACTGACTTGGATAGTTTTGGTTGCAATGAGCATTTATTTTTAAATACACGTACATTAACCTGACTTGGTTAATTTAGGTCGTAACGAGTATTTATTTTTAAACACCCGTACATTATACTGATTTGGATAGTTTAGGTTGCAATGAATATTTATTTTTAAATACCCGTACATTATACTGACAAGGATAGTTTAAATTGCAATGAGTATTTATTTTTAAATATCCGTACTTTATACTGACTTGGATAGTTTAGGTTGCAATGAGTATTTATTTTTAAATATCCGTACATTATACTGACTTCTGGATATATATATATATATATATATATATATATATATATAAGTATATATATATATATATATATATGTATGCTGTTGTTAAGGGCAAGTGTTGGAAGGCTCCTGTTATGTACCTCTTGGCTTCCCTGTGTATGTAGTTTGGACTTTAAATCTAATTATTTTATAGTAGTTTTAGTCCAGCTACTAATTGCTAAATTAGTGTGATTGTTAAATATATGTTTGAATTATATCTTGGAGTGATGTTATAGTTAATTGTGATGCAATTGTCGTAGTTGGTCAAAATAAAACACACACACACACACACACACACACACACGCTAATGTGCGTTGCAGAAATAAACAGTTAGGCTTCCATAGCTAATAGACCCGTATTATCGCTCGTTCTAATATAACCGTAGCAATGTACGTGTCATATACATGTTTATGTGCACCTTGTCCACATTCAGTCATACTGCACAGTTTCTTAAAATCGATTACTAAGTTAAACTGTAAGTCTATTTGTTAGGAACTGCTTTGTTAAGATTAAAAAAAAGTCCTATTCACACTTTATTGGACAATTTGAGCACGTCTGTTGTTGTCATAGTTCCGTTAATATTTAACACATAAATAAAGAACTTGTTGCCACTTAAAGC
>JAECUM010040067.1:0-32345 GCA_016617855.1 Megalonaias nervosa | reverse complement strand
TTTGTCTCAAGTACACTATCCTTAGCAGCTATTAAAATAGGGATAACGAATTTTGCCAGACTAGATAATACCAGCTTCTGAAAGTGCAATGAATGAATTACCAAATATATAATATGTAAAAAAAAGTTATCGGCTCTTTTTTACAATTTACCGGTACCTCTGAAGTTCAGGAAGTGAAAATGACCAAGTGGAGCTAGCACTTTTTTGAAAGGTGCACGTCTGGAGTAAGGCCAAGCTGTATACTCTATAACCCATATTACACCCATCAATCATACACCAAAATAAAGGGAATTAAAGGTTCTTTGAACAATACCTAAGATATACAAAGTCTTTTTTAAATAGCCAGTATAACTAGTGAGGAAACCCGGGGAAATTCTTTTTCTTTAAAATTCTAACCCTATGCTAAATACGAAACTGTAGAGCGCCACCACAGGTATATAGCATACAAAAAGAAGTGGAAATCTTATAGACACAGATAAAGTTCATAATTTGGTGACCTTTGGAATTCACGGTCCATTTTTTTTCTCAGAGGCATATCATGCAAAGCGCTGCAAATTGATGTAGGAAAAATTTATCGTAACAAAAAGTTCCGAATGATGTGTGTCACTTTCAGAAATTTGAAAGCTATGAGTTGATTGGTGAATCACGAGATCAACAGGACATTACATTGGTGTCCATCAGATCACCTCGTAGGATTGGGGAGTTCTAATTTTAATTAGAACGAGAGGTAATGATACTCGAGTATCACGTCGGTGAGCTTTTGGATACACAACACGCATGTACATATAAATCCGAGTAACTGTTAATAATTCGAATACGTCATGCGGTTGATAGTAGAGTGCGCGATAATACCGGTATATCGGTTTACCGCAGTATATTTTCCCGGTGGTGCGAACCACGGTACATTTCCACTGGTACTTCGGTAGTTTCCGTCAGTATTGCATGTGCGGAAATTCTCTAGGAATCTTGTTACGAATTTTATATTAAAAGGATTCATAACAAATAATTTCAGCAAGTTTTATCTTTTTTTACAAAAGAGTTGTATTTGTCACAAATTAATTCGAATATTACATATAACCGTATTTGTGAACCCTTTAACCGTATGCTTAAAATGTGTCACGTTGCCAACATGGAAGCAGAATGAAATCTTGTGATTCGGATCAAACCCAGCGTTTGGAAAGTTAAATGTCATTGTTTAGTTATTTACGAGCGTATGTTAATGCCTTGAATACATGTATTCCTTTTTAAGACCGAGACTCATTCTAAGATTTTCAGTGTAGTTGTTTTCTGTTTTGAATTTTACGTAATTTCTATAGTCAGCAACTATTGTCTCGTGTCTTGGGTCAAGGTTTTATATTTACTGGTCCTCTCTGATAACTATTTTCTGTGGATATCAGCATTCCATCCAGTGTCCCTGCCAATTGTATCAATGGTATAGCTTAGTAAATTGTAGGCTTCATTTATCAACACTTTTTTATCAACAAGGTCTCTAATGTCAGCATAATTTCTTGAAAAGGGTGTCAGTTTTAGTGTGTATACAACAATTAACACACCGATAGAAAATTCATCTACTATAACGTACTGATTTTCTTTGGGGGGGGGGGGAGGAATTGGGTGGTGCTAGCGATTTTCCTTTGGGCAGAGATATTTTATTTTCTTTTATTTCAAGATAATTAATTTGTTTCAAATAATACAGTGGATGTAATATTATCTGATTTATTTATTTTTTTATGAATTAGAGCAAGATATTTTGTTCAGCTATTTGACAGTCGGAAAATTTGTTTTAAAAACAATCCCTGGCCCTTGTCGCCGAAAATTAGATCGGATATCCCTGATTTAATTGCGGTATACAGTGCGACGTATCGCGTTATGTTTAGAAATACCGCGGTATATAGTGGTACAAAATTTTTCGCGGTACCCAGTTCTTGTTGATAGTGATTTTGTAATACACCAATTTTGTATCATGACGCATTTCATCGATTTCACTACAACTGGTTGCAGGTAGTGTTGAGCTGAAACATAGTCATGTGACCTCCACGAAACGACTGGTAGGTATTCATAGTGTAGTAAAGCTACAGTCGCATTTTTACATCACCTTCAATGAAAACCTTCGTCACAGAGAAATAAGTCGCAAAGAAATTTCGATTCTACAACCGATCCATGCGCTTCCAAAGTAAAATGTGGCGCATTTCACTGTGTCAAAGAGAATCGTAGGTACCAATTCTGCACTTAAAAATCACAACTTCTAGAAGATATGTAGTGGTAATTACAGAATGATATTTCACCATGCTATAAAGAATTTCAGGAAATACTGCTGGATATATGCATTTCAAAGTAGTTGCAGTATTATTTAAATAGCACACTTATTTCAATCTAATATGAATGCCTACTCGTCTCTACAAATATCTTCATGAGGGAATTCAGTTGCATGAAGCTGACGACTTAAAACAATAGTTAGCAATCAGTCTGATTACGATGATACAAGGGATCATAAAACTATCCTGAATGAGTACCCGTATCAAACTGTAACACTAGTTGGAACAAAGCATCATTGACAGGTAGACGGGATAACATATCGTACTGAACGGGAAGCAGTCTTGAATACGAAGGAATTCTTACTGATTTTCTAATTTCTTAATGGAGGGCAAAAGATTTTTTGTTTTGTTTTTACGTCCCCGCTACTTACAGTAGACGCATATTGACTATGTCCTCTTCGGTCACATAAGGATTGTTAGCACGATACTGCGAAACCGCTTAAAATATGCAAATGAGCTTCGTATGGCGTCTTTCTATCCATATGCAAACAACATATCTGAATGATTTGGTGATCTGTTGTTTTTTTTTTTTGTTGTTGTTGTTTTTTTTTAATAGTTTTTACTTTGGAACTTTGACTTCTTCGCGTTAAATCTTGTTTCAATGATTACACCGAAACCACTAGACGTGGGCAAATGAGGTCTCGTATGCACTTTATGTGCATGTGCACAGAACCTGAACAGTCATGTATTGAAACAAACCTAACAACCTGTCAAATTATTTCTCTCAAGTGCATTTGCGTGCATCATTACCCATGGAGATAACATATACACTCCTTGTACGTTGACATTCCCTTAATATGAATATTTGTACATCTGTTTCAAATGCTAATAATATTAACTGTTCTGAAGTTTTGAAAGATGAATTTTCTATGCTAGAAATGTAATTTTGGCATGGTTATACCATATATAATTGATCTGTTAAAATATTCATTATCTGGGGAAATATTTTTGATGTGCGGTTTGCACATGTTTGTACTGCATACTGTCTTCAACTACCTTTTACTCTGAGTAGAAAACAAGAAATCGTATCCATTTTTCTCCAGGGTCAAGGTAATACTCGAGTATTTTCATCATTTTTCGTCATCAGTATGATAAAGTCTTCATATTCAATTGTTATTCTGATTGCAATCCATGCTGAAATGTATGCTATATTTGCCATTCGAAATTGGTCACCATATTTACTACAATTTTATATTAGCAATTCGATGTTTTAGCAGACGGAGCTCATGTTAGTTATTGTCCGAATTCTTCCATATTTTGTGATATTTGTGAAAAGTGTTTCGTTGAATTTCCCGAGTGTGTTCCGAAAATTTATAAATATGGGTGGAATCCACCGTTGTTGCAATTGTGGTCAAGCTGGGTTCCGGTGAAGGTCCAAAGACTTAAAAACAAAAATCTCTCTATCCAAATTTCGACTCTCACAACGGTATGGTAGAGTAGTTATTATTGCTACATACAATTTTTAAAAATATGTAAGTTTCATGCCGTAATTCTGAACACTGACCTTTATACTGTCTTCGTATTCGACACAATGCCTACCACTGGCTGGGAACACGGTGTTTCCTTTGTCCTCGAGACACGCTACCACTAATTATAACAATAATTCTCTTAAGATGTTTCAACGTTTATTTCACTATTGATATCAGAAGAAAAAAAATATTTGTCTGACGACACTGTCAATGTGTCGTCGTCAACATAGACGTCTGCTAACCATTGCCTTAGTCCAATCCATTAAAGAAATATGTGATATGATTGTCATTACTGAATTTCCTTCTCAGTTACATGTATCATTTTTAAGTCACCAAGTGTGTCTCTTGGATGACGAAATAACCTACACGACATAACGACATACTGTGTCGGATCCAACCCATGTGACACATTATGACATCCGGTTCCAGATTGCAGTGGCGTAGCTTGGGAAGGGCAGGGGTGGGGGACAGTTGCTCCCGGGCGCCATGTGCCAGGGGCGCCAAAATGAGGAAAATACAACTGTTCGTTATCTCAGATGCACTCGAAGGGGGCGCCAAGTTTATGTTTTGTCCCCGGGCGCTAAGTACCCTCGTTACGCCACTGCCAGATTGTACTATTCTAAAACATAAATCCACGTGTGGTTCCGAACCTTGATGTGGCTGACAAACTCCAGTGCCACTTCGGTACGTTTTATCAACAACTTTCGGTAACAACTAAATCATTTTTCTGTGCAAGATTATAGTGCAATTCATATAATTCATGCGCGCACTCTGAGTCACATTTTGCAGCAAATGGTGTAATTTTGGACAATTTGATTACACATACCTATAAATGGCGTTTATTCACTTTATTTTGCGCCTTGTACATCAAAAATTCCGTTGAAGATTATTGTATAATTACCTCGAAAAATGCTTAACGGCAAAATTCAATGATAACGTACGTGGACATTTTTAGACACAGTCGCCCAGGTTGGGTAATCCCGTTTAAACAGGTTTCTGTCGCGCACTGTGATGTAAGAGCGAAAGCGCCTGCTGTTAGGAAGAAGTTGTACTACAACATAAACAAAGACGCCACAGTGTTGTCATTTATAAACAAAGCCTGGGAAAACAACGCACGAAGAAAAACGGTACACAAGTTCAACTCATTGGAGGTAATTATGTAACTTGGTGTACAAGTTATGTATGGTATATCGTGTGTTATATTTCAATTCGTACATAATAAATAGAGGATCTCAAATTGGTAATGATTTAATACTGAATTTATGAAAAGAGTTAAATAACGTCCAGCTTTTGCGAGCCTTGGCTAGCAAAAGTTGGACATTATATATTCAACGAGTTTCATAAATTTAATATTAAATCATTACCCATTTGGGATTCTTTTATCACATAGATTTTATTTCAGTGGAAAATATTTAGATAGAGAAGAACGAATACTTTCTTTCGTTCGGACAGACCTTGCACCTTTCATTTATTGTGCGTAAAAATACTCCCAAACAAAGTTGAACTAGACTTTAACGTTTAAAAATAGATCATAGTTTTCTTACAATCTATAAGTTAAAGAACAAGCGTCCTTCCTAATAAACGGAACATTTTACACAGACAAAATAATTTTTCAACGCAGAATGTCCAATGCGCGTGATGTCGCACTGTTTGATGCAGTACCCCGTTAGAATGCAGTAGACGATCTATGTTTATGTAACCTAACATACCATTTTCACAGCTAAACATCACACTGTTGCAACATTCATGTGCAAGAAGGTTTCCTGTATGCAGAAATTCCCATATTTACTGTAATGTATTTGCGACCGGATATTTGAAGTACTGGACTTGGAACAGCAGTCTACAGAATATGTAAACAAATTTCTTTCTGAGTCGGAATTGCATCACATATTTACCGCGTAAATATGCAGTGGTTTGATCAACTTCTGTCAGTTTGAAGACCGATTTATGTCCACATTCTTCTGTGAACAGAGGTGAGTTTATTTACTTCTGTAAGTTAACATTTAAACCTCGCTTTTATATAGGTAGATTCCATCCTACAGGTTTACCCCCACCCCCAGCCGTTCCGGTGGCCTAGTGGTTAGAGCGTCCGCCTTGGATGCGGGAGGTCGCGGGTTCGAACCCCAGCCAAGTCATTCCAAAGACTTTAAAAAATGGTACTAACGGCTGCCTCGCTTGGCGCTCAGCATTAAGAGGTTTGTGTTAGGACTGGTCGGCCTGGTGTCAGGATAATGTGACTGGGAGGGACATCATGCAACATGTCTGCGGCATGATGCCCCAGTGCTAGACATCACTATAAACTGTCACACTGCAGACATCGTAGCGATATGACTGAAAATTGTTAAAGCTACGTTACAAATCCAAATCACACACACACACATACACACGCACACGCCCAAGCCCACCCTACACACCCAATATGAACTGAGCAATACCCTAAGTTTTAATTCTTGTTGTTGTTCTTGTCTTGGAGTTTTACGCCATCTTTCTTATGATGATATTGTTATACTGACATAACAAATCCCTGTGGGGGTAAATTGTCCATATTCAAACAGCGGAGATAATTTTTCCTCAGTTTCCTTTCGCTAGCTGAGTTTAAAAATGGCCTCCAAAATGTTTATTGAAAACAAAACATTCCAGAAGGCGGGGTTAAAAAAGTTTTCCCACGATCGCAGCCAATCAGTTAAGAGAATACTACACAATAATTTCATAAGCTTATTTGGACCAATCAGAATCACAAAAAGTGATATGTTACATGTTATTATATCAAAAATATGAAACTGCACACACTGTAGGCAAAGTGTACCGACTGTGTGATAAATATTTCCCCCACACAAATATGTTTCTTCATACATGTAAAAGACAGTTGAAACGAGGCTGTCAGTTCAGATTTATTTTAGCTAAATTTTACATTATGCTAAATTAACATTTTGAAGAAATGTTATGTGTAAAAGTTGAGCATAAAACTTACAAGATACGCATGTTACTCCTCTGTCCCATTCATTGTTCAACATCCATACAGGAGATGAATGAAAAAGCGCGCGACTTCTTGTCCACGCGACTATATCTTGATTCCCTTGTACTATTAATAGTTTTAATCCACTATCAACTTTCTTTAGCCAGTCTAATGCCTAACTGCCCTTGTGAAAGTCCATAGCGATCGATAATTGTCGTCTGGAAATTTTGTTATGACAATTATTGTGTAGATCACTCAAAAATTACGATTGAATAAACCTTGTTAGAAATATATTACGATTAAATTTTAAAACTAAAATTAATTTTAAAATTTATAGCAGTATATGCGCTAACATGACTCGTGTGACCTTTACAATCGTTTTTGATTAAGGATTATTTGAATAGGAGATTATGTGAATCAGTATTAATTTAACACTCAGCTGATTTTCACCTGCAATTTATCACTGCTATAATTTGGTCATTTTATTATGTTTTGATTATGACACTTCTAATATACACAACATTTTTCACATTTGCAAATTTCATGTATCGCCATTTTGATACAAAATTTGCGTGAGAAACATACGTAAGCCTGGAAGTAACATAATAAATTATGTTGACTCTTCGTGTGTGTGTGTGTGTGTGTGTGTGTGTGTGTGTGTGATTTAGATTTTTAAAGTAACTTTAACAAGTTTTCAGTCATATCGCTACGATGTATGCAGTGTGGCAGTTTTTAGTGATGTCTAGCACTGGGGCATCATGCCACAAACATGTAGCATCATGTCCCATCCAGTCACATTATCCTGACACCAGGCCCACCAGTCCTAACACTAACCTCTTAATGCGGAGTGCCAAGCGAGGCAGCTGCTAGTACCATTGTGTAAGTCTTTGATTCGCAATTCATCATTCTACTCTTCCTGCCGCCCCTCCCCCCGCCCCTTGATATTGCTCGTGGTTGGTAATTCCGATTGGGCCTAGGGGCGGCCAATGTGTGTATGTGAGAAAGCTTGCCAGTTGCTTCCCATGCATCCGTGGTTCTTAACGGGGTTTCCTGTGTTCTTCTTTTACCAGTTACACTGGCCGGCATGTATATACTATCTTGCGCTGAGAAACGGCGTTAAATCCAAAACAACAACAACAACAAATCTAACAAAGTCTGACCTTTTTGTATTTATATGGCCAAATCGCGTAGATAATCATAAATTTTTTTTGGTAAAATTACCATACAATGCTAAATGTTTGCTGTGCTATCTCACATATCTAGTTACCAAGAAAATTAAGAGTATCCATCAACGAAAAGAGGGCTGGGTGGGATTGGGGGGGTCCAACCTGTAACAATATTGTTACAGGTTGGACACCACCCCCACCACCCCGCCCTGTGTGCTGCCTGGGAGGTGGGGTGTGTGTCTCACATTTTAACTGTAGAATTATCAAAAACAATATAATTATCAAGAAATAAATGTTCTGAAACTATAAAGGGAGATATAGGAAGCTGTGGATTAAAATATTGTTAAAATTACGTATACATAAACAAAACAGACTCCTCCACATGACCTTTGACCTAGTGATTCAATCGTAGTCGAAGAGTGTACAACTGTCTGGGCAATCGAGTGTTGTATGACAAACACGATGGAATAAAGTAAAAAGGCGAAAACATGATATACTTCGAAACGTATATTATCTGACCGATTGGCTTTAAACAGGTCAAGTTTCTGTCTGCTCTGAGATACGTTTCGTTTTGGAGCGCTTCCTATCCTATATTCCTCATAAATTGTGTTTTCGCATTCAAACCCACGATTTTAACACACAAGCTAGGGCCCTATCTTTCCAGAAAGTGGGAAAAAATGGTTTACTCGGATCTTTTTGCCCGTTCTTACTCGATTTGTTAAATACAACGAAAGCACACAATTTCAAATTTAATTAGGGAAAATCTTCAGAATCGATGCTAACAAACTATTTACGATAAATAGTTAGACCTAAACCAAACATGGCAGTGTATAACAATTTAATCAATCAATAAAGTCAAAAGACGTAAAGAGAAGAATACCACGTAAATCACCTCTTCGAGTGAGCGAGGAAACCCCCAATAGCGGTTTCTGATTGGTTTAAAGATAGTGATGAGGTAATAGCGAGCGCAAATGTTCTGATAACGCGTAAATTAATATTCCATACAGTATGCTTTTAATTATTTTCATCAGAATCGGAACTGAGTTGAACGTTGGAAAAAAGCCAAACACCCCGAATCAGATTCGAGTGATCTCAAAACAGCTCTCCTCCAATCAAAAAGTCAATATTGTGTAGTTGTTTACAAACCAGTCTTTTTTTTTTGGGGGGGGACAAGCAAATAATTATTGTTAACGCACAATAAAAATGAACAATAACCGACCCTCCAAAATAAGAGAAATTGTGTGCAACATAAGATAGATCTTTTCCATAGGTTAATAACGAGCACGGACCTCAGTGCGAGAAATTTCTACGATGTTACGCGATGTAATTGAGCATATGTATGACGTCACCAGAGGTCAGTCAGTTGTAGGCTTTGACTATTTCACAATAGTAAATTACGGATACACCAGACAATCCCGCATCGGCCCAGAATATGTTCTAAACCCATTTGATTGCAGCAGAATACGTTTATCCTACTAACAATCTTTTCTTTTCTGTGTTAATTACCTAACTATCGGTAAAAGATAAAGATGTGGAGCCATCGATGATACCTTGATTGTAAAATGTTTAATATACCTTAGCGACATAAAATTCTGAGCTAAGTGAAAGACATCAAAATAAACTTCTAGCAACGATATGTAGGAGTGGGGTCTGTTCTATACCGGTAATAGGGGACGTGACGTCCAACTGAATGCATCTAAATTTTGTTTAGACTGGCAGCGCATCAGTAGATGTCTTTACGATAAATTTCATGTTCACTTACATCTTTGGCTTTTATTCTCAGCACTTAAACAGGTCCAAAATTACTTTGAAAATTATCAGTGATGCCAAATCAACCATGGCGGCAAGATTATAAACATTGCACATCTGGTCTGTTTTGGTTTCAACGCCATTTTTGAGCACATTATAGGCTATACATGGCACCCTGTATATTAGGTTGAGGAAGAACCTGGGTAGACCCCAGGAAGAACATCGACCCATGGGAAGCTACTGACAAGCTTTTTCATATAGCCGCGTTGGCCGAGCCAGTACTCAGCAACAAGTCAAATAAGGCAATTACTGCCGCTACAGCTAAGTCGGCAGATCATGGATCGCCATCAAATGCACGTGCTTCACCCACAAACCCTGCCAGATGTGTCGACAATGACAAACCTAGTCAGATGTGTCAACAACGACAAACCTTGCCGGATGTGTCAATAACGACAAACCTAGTCAGATGTGTCAACTGTGATAAACCTAGTCAGAGATGTCAACAAAGACAAATCTAGTAAGATTTGTCAACAACGACAAACCTAGCCAGATGTGTCAACAACGTCAAATCTAGTCAGATGTGTCAACAACGACAAATCTAGCCACTTGTGTCAACAGCGACAAATCTAGTCAGATGTGTCAACAGTGACAAACCTAGTCAGATGGTCAACAACGACAAACCTAGTCAGATATGACAACAATCACAACAAATTTTAAAAATTCCAACTTAGGTGATTGCGGAGGCAACATGGGAATGGAAAGTAAAACAGACCTATCAGAGCAGTGTTGCACGCGCAAACAATATAGCAAGTGATACCATTCTGAATACGTATAGAAATTAAAATACACTGAAAAATCAGATAATTAAAAGAAAAAGAAAAAGAAAACTGAATATTAATCATGTCGAAAATTCAATAAATTTTTAAACTGCTTCAATGAACGTTCATGGACTACAAAGGCTATTGCATTTTCCCGAAAACTGGGACATTTTTGTTTGCTTGAAATTCAAGTTTATGAGTTACATGTACTTCTTTGCCATGCTATTGGTTTATTCATCAATCGAGTAAACAAAACTATCTTCAGAAATACGATGATGTTGAGGTGTTTATAAAAAATGAGCTGTTTGGCTCTATCACATACATGTATTGATCCAGTGAACATATAATGTGGTTAAAATCATCATAGATAATTGCTAATGCTGAAAGAGATATCATTTTAGATGTTGTTTATTTACCTCCTGAAAATTGCAGTTTTTAATTATTGATAATATTTAAATGTTTCATGTTGAAATCACGTCCATGTGTAATTCATATGTCAATATGCTTTGTTTTTTTTTTGTTTTTTTTAAATAGGAAATATGAATGCAAAAACATCCACTGAGAATGACTATATAGCGGTTGATGCATTTTCTTACTGGTTCTCTGGATTTTAACATTGCAGTAACAGATAATTTAACAAGGCTTCCTCCATTTCATTCAAAACATCTAACCTCAAAGCAAGTTTGTCAAGATTAATGCGAGAATAAGGCAAAAACAAAAATGTGTTTCCAGTCGGCCAACCGTCCCTGTTTTTCGTTGCAGACCCTAGCATTTTTTCCCCGGGGTGAAAAAAATCCCGAAACTGATTAGTGAATCTAACTGAGCTGTTTAGCCAGTACTTGAAGTGCTTAGTACATTATATATAATAATCATTATAATATGAAATAATGTTTAAAACGAACTTCCTACCTACCCCAATTTTGAAACTAGTGGAATAGGAAACACAGACATTTTTTTTGGGGGGGGGTGCTAAGTATGGACGAAATCTCATTCATATTTGAAGATGTAATAATACTGAATGGAAAGTGTGGTAAAGATTGAGGTACGGGCAATTTCGTAATGCATCTCTGATTGACTATGCTTTTCGAACGTGGAAGCCCTAACAGTTACCAAAGATTTCAAATGTATGGATCTATATTCCCTTTCTAGTGACAGTCATTATTAATTATTCACTCTTCCTATTTTCTATCAACAGTGATTTAAAACATAGTCCAGTCAGACGCTCAAGGGATTCATACAACACTGGATGAGGAGGACAAAATTGCGTTGTATAGATACCAGTCATTAGAGTGGGTTTCATTATCGCGTGTTAAAGCAAAACAAAGCAATATAACATCAGTAAATGAATTTGATTTAAATCATATCGAGCTATTAGCATTCCTCTCCAGAGCATCAGACAGCAAAACACGTAATGCTAGACGTAGGATTATTCCCCGTACTAGTTTTAGTAGACTTTGGTTTGGCAGTAGATTCCATATGAAGAACGTACTTACCTATCTTAAAATTTTGGACCCCAAAGTCATCAATTACCTATTAATATTGACGGATTGAAAAAAAAAGAAAATGTACCAGATGTCAGAAAAAATGTTTTGGGTGATGAATTTCATTATCTCTCTGAGTGTGAATTCTTCGCGAGGCTTGACTGTATTTGATCTTAAAAAACGTTATCACATACGTCCTAATATTTAAAATACCACCATTTTTTAATGACGAAGATAAATAAAATCATACTGAAAAATGTAAGCATATTTGTTTGCAAAATTTTAAACGAACTGGAAACTGAAAACAAGCTTTGATAGCTCTATATACTGATTTCATGTTTGAATTTTTGGAGACTTTTTGTATGTTACCTGAAATGTATCAAGAGCGTTTTCATTTAAATCATTTGATAGTTCACTTTCCCTTAGATACTCCTAGGACTTTTAATAATTAGATAATCTCTCTCTCTCTCTCTCTCTCTCTCTCTCTCTCTCTCTCTCTCTCTCTCTCTCCTGTGATTTTCAGTATCTTTCCATTTCCTCTATTTTCCCTGTTATTTGTCTGACACCATAATGGTTTCTTATATAATACATTGTACTTGACTCGTATGCCGTATATGTATGGCCTGTTCTTTTTCCACGTTGACATGGATATATTTACATAAAGATTAACACTATACTGTCGTAGTAAGTAAGGTATGTTGGTATTTAGTTTTCGGACTTAAACGCACATAGGTGTATCAATTCAAACGAATATGATCACGTGATTACGTGATTGGATATTATTGGTGCGGACCATGGGTTTCACATCTCTCTCCCAAAGCACCCCTCCCCATAGTGTGTGTGTGTGTGTGTGTGTGTGTGTGTGTGTGTGTGTGTGTATTGCTTCCTGTATGTGAGCATGTGATAAAAAAAACTATGCATCATAGTATTATATTTAACTAAAGAAAGACATTTGATTTTACAATACAGTGTAATTGGGCGTTGTGAAGTTGTGTATGTACCAATATTTTAATTCCAAGGGCACGACAACATGCTTTATAGCGCCTTACACATCTGTACCTGTTAATTAAAAAAAAAAAAAAAAACTTATCGAAGATGCCCTCTACAGAAACGTCTTGACGCGATCGCGTTACATCCGGGTATCCCCCAGGTACAAGTCAACAATCAATATAGCGGAAAGCATGACTAGGTCGTTGCGAAAGTATTGAAGGACGAGTCGACAAAGTAATCATCACAACATAATTACAATTTTATTTTACTATCATCATCATTATTGTCATCGTCATAACCATAATCATTATAAATGAATGTTGCTGAAGTAAAATATTAGCAATGTAAGGGACCAACCATATACTTTTTCGAGGGCTCTATGTTTATTTTGTTTCTGGAAAAATGTTACCGTCAAATATCTTGAAAAAAGGCACCCTTGCTCTGATTCGTAAAAAATCTTTGTTGGAATATTTGTTATCTTGAGATAAAGGAAGAAAATGCGATCTTCATCTAAACATCATAAACTCGGTCCCTAACTGTCGGTGCTTGGTCGAAATTGAGTGTACACATAATCCTTTATGGACGTAAATAAGACGGAAATTAAAACGAAACATTATAATATAATGTCATTCTTTTGAACTTGCCAGTTTGGCTGGTGATTTAGAAAGGGTTGTATTAAGATTTGTCACTTTCATTTGCAAGATATCTGGCGATTTCAATTCTGTTGGCTGGCTTCACGGGTTAAGGGCTGAAGCAGGAGTTTGAGATTCATTTTTTATTCCTAAAACGAAGCTGGCATCCGACAAGAAATCTCTGAGCTGAACCTGCATTTGGCCACACAATTTCATTGCCAATGTTCAAATAATCGTCCGAAAAGTTCTTTAATCCCCATTTTCATACTGTCTGCCGCACACGACAACATTGTGCAAAATCGTCCAATGACGTGACATCTGAGCGCGTAGATAATATTTTCCTTTCCACGCATTTTTTGACTCATCAGAGATATACTCAATATTAGAAACTGAACACCCTCTGATCGTCTGTCGTTTTATTATGAACGTGCTCCTATTACACAAGACTGATGTACCACTGTGTATATTGTAACTGGTAAACGCAGCTTCTCTAGCCATGCTGACCAGATTGTACACCTGGCGGAGACCCGGATGTAAACATGTGAAGTCACAGCAATCTTTTCCTAAAGCGGCCATTTTTTAAAGACAGGCATAAAACATACTGGCAGTAAAGGTTACCTCTTTATTAGATTTTATTATTATATTTGGGTATGTTGGGGCTATTTTTATTTGTTGACAGAAAAGAGTACTTCCTTATTGGAGTGCCTTTATTAGATTCATTCAAGAAAGGTTGATTAAATTTGGATAATGGTGCAGCCGGCAAAGAATATGTAATATGAACCGTGTCTGAAAATATTGGACTGTCATAATTAGCTTATTACACGAGAACTTTGACAATGACAGACAGGACAATGACGGCGGTATACCCGACACTAACAATGTAAAGAAACCGTGTAACCTACAAACATTTATTTTTGTCGATGATATTGTGTTCCATTTACGCTTCCTGTCCATGCATATATAAGGAGGGGTGTGTGTGTGTGTGTGTGTGTGTGAGAGAGAGAGAGAGTTGTTGTTGTTGTTTTTAACGCTATTTTTTCAGCACACGATTAATGGTGGAGGAAGAACCCAGGATAACCCCGGAAAGAACCACCAACCCTCGAGAAGCTACTGGCAAGCTTTCTCACATACCCACATTGGCCGAATCCGAGGCTCGAACCCACGCAGACAGAGGTGAGATGGCAATGATCCGTAAGAAAGCGCTTTAGACCACTCGACCACTCGGGGCCCGCGAGAGAGAGAGAGAGAGAGAGAGAGGGAGAGAGATTTGGAAATTTGACGTAGCCTTAACAATTTTTCAGTCATATCGCTACGATGTCTGCAGTGTAGAAGTTCATAGTGATGTCTAGCACGGAGGCATCATGACGCAGACATGTGGCATCATGTCCCACCCAGTCACATTTTTATCCCGACATGAATCCGACCAGTCCTAACAATAACCTCCTAATGCTGCACGCCAAGCGAGGCAGCTACTACTACCATATTTTAAAGTCTCTGATATGACTCGGCTTGGGTTCTAACTCGCGACCTCCCGCATCCGAGGCGGACGCTCTAACCACTGAGGCCACCGGAGCGGTCTGGGATCGATAGAATTGTACAAGTCAGCTGTATCTATAGGTAATAACAATAATGTGCTTCAAATAATGGATAATGTCTGTTACTTGGACATCATTCTCAAGACACACGTGTTTTCAATTACCTGCGCAGATACATCAAATACTTTATAGGTTTAATTAGACGGGAGGGTGAGGGCTCGACTAAAAAATTAGTTTGTGGAAATCAGTATTTTAAATTTTAGTTAATACTTTTGATTTTGGCTGTAAAGTAACCACCATAGAACATTTTCAGTAAATTCAGCAGACAGTTTTAAGCCTCATTTTGCACAAATCTACCCGTGTTGAGGCAAGGTGGCGACGGTTCATATATAAATCAATCAAGATTTGCCAATTTCGATAGGTAAAACACACCAAATCGGTACGTAAATTACTAAGAAACCGGCCGAAACCAATTTTCACCCGATTATATTGATACATGTTTTGTAACATTTGTATTAACACGAAAGTAGCTTGTTTAAATTGTCAGATCTCTTATATAATCCTAAGGCTTTGCTATCCAATATGGCTGCAGCTGACGTCATCTGAAAGGCTACATACAAAATTGTACGGCGCTTGTTGATTTGGCTAACCTCAGACTGTGCAATCACGTTGTATGTAATTCTACTACATCAAAACGAACAAAAGTAGATCAAATATTAAAGATGAACATCATATAATCAAAAATACACGTCATATAATTAAAAATACACATATAATTATGAATACACAGCATATATTAAAAATACTCAGCATATATTTACGAATACACATCTGTTACGTGTCTAGGCTCGTTCAGA
This sequence comes from Megalonaias nervosa, assembly GCA_016617855.1. NCBI lineage: Eukaryota > Metazoa > Mollusca > Bivalvia > Unionida > Unionidae > Megalonaias > Megalonaias nervosa. Next base: position 16,377 of record JAECUM010040067.1, on the reverse strand, counting down.
AGTAACAAAGAAAAGAGTGAAGCCAACAAGCTTTGTAAAAGTTAACAAAATAATTACTTCCCTAGAAAAACTAGGTAAAAATATGAAAAAGGACTTACGATTTATGAATCAAATAAAAAATTAATCCAATATTTAATATATAAGTCCTATCAATAAAAAGTTCTAAGTTAATCAAAGTTCGAATCCCGATGAAGTTCCAAGATGGAAGACAATGACGTCTTCGATAACCTATTTTGTGTTGTCGTGTCGACAGTTCCTTGTTGAATCACCATGAATAATATTCCGGCTTTAGAATTCCGAATAATTTTCAGTAATGTCTTTGTCCAAGAGTTCTGATGAACACGGGATAAAGTTTCCAGGGTAAATAAATTATTTTAAATAAAAAATCCAATTCAAACTGGCAACAATAGAAATAATACCTTTGAGCCCGAAGGTATGAATTACGAATGACCAAAAATCACTATGATACGTCAGTATTAACCATAACTGAAACGCAACACGGATCACCTGATAGGTCACGTGATCACTTTCTATCAAGCGACGTTGTAACACTATATGCCAGCTGTCACGTCCGCCATGGACGAATTCGATCGTACTGAACGAATCTTACTATAAGATTCAATAATAAAGTTGTTTACTACAGAGCTGAAACGGGCTCAGCAAAAGATACAAAGTTTCAAACTACTGACTGTTTATCAGGTCAAAACGAACTGAACTGAATTTTCTGGAAAAATGTCAAATCCAGTGAATAAAGTTATCATTATAATAACATGTAATGAAATAAAATAAAATAAAAAAGAAATTTGAAACTAACACACAAGTGATTAAATTACATATACGTAACACATCATATAATTAGAAATACACACGATCCAATTATAAATAGTGTATAAGAATTAATAACAGCAGCACATGAAATGCGCAAAATATTGTAAAACCCTCACATCATATATTTCGCACGTCATATAAAAAACATACACATATAACAAGAAAAGCACAACGAGTAGTAAAACATATACGAGATATAATTACATAAGAATTGCACATCATTTAATAAGCAATGTAGAGCATGTGATAATAACTGCACAAAATGTAATAATGAACGCACATGATATGATTTAGGTCCATTCGCACGCAATCAGAACGGACCGCTTCAGACGGTTCGGAAGTTCCACTGAAAGCCACAATGATGGCGTCACAACCAATTAATACAGTCGATTTTCTGGGTTGTTCAACGATAGTAATGAAAATAGAAACAGGAAATCGACTTTCGTTGACTAAATTCGAGTTCCGCTAATTTTTTTTCTGCTCAGCAGAACAGAATACTCTCGGAGTTAATAACTTACTTCATTATCCGACATATAAAATGTAACACTTCTGGGTAAACCAGCGAGACTCATGTTTGCGATATTATTGTACTGATTATATTAACTTTTCACGGCGTTGAATTCACTGTTTTTTGTGGGGAACAAATTCTGACGATTTCGTGGTTTCTGCAAGCTATGAATTTTTAAGACTCCCGAAATAATGAACCCTATTCCTAATATATGAATTTGTCTTCTTTTGCAAAACCATGAAAATGTATGCGCACAAAAATACAAACTCACAACAGACTGGTTTGCATTATTGTGATAACAGACTGATTTTGGACATTATGACATTAGACTGGTTTGTACTATTATAACAATCGACTGTTTTGGACTATTATGACGTTCTATTTGAAGTTCAATACTTGAAGATGGATTCAAATGTTAAAATGAAAGAAAAGGCTATAAAAAGAAACACGATAATGAAAATGCCTGCCGTTGTATTTAAATATTTTCCCCCATTTAATAAAGAAGTAACAACTAAGATTTGGAGGCAACTTTGATGTATTTTGAATTTATGCTGTAGACATGTTTTCAAACACAACTTGTTAAATATATGAAAAGGCGCAAACAAAGGATTTGGTCTTCTATTGATGCAGTTGAACAGGACCTTTACACTTTTCTCCTGAAATCAGAATGAGAAGCAAAAAATATTCCGTCTATCAAATTTCACCTCTGGAAACCACTCCATAGGTAAGAAAGAATCATACGTATAGCCTATAGAACTAGTCGTTTGGAGTTCCTTTGATGGTCCTTTGATCTCGAGGTTCAGAAAGATTAGATACTGTATTTAATTATAGTCCAGATTATATGGTTGTATGTAATATATAATATAATACTTGTCATAGCTATGTCCTCACTTCGCAAAGAAGTGTTGATACCAAATGAGCACAAATTATTCATTGAATTTGTAACTAAATGCATGGAAAATATCACAGCAAGATGCCTTAGAAAATAATTCACTTATTCCAAGCCTTTTAAGAATAAAAAATTGATTAAATAAATGAAAGGAATAATCGCAGGTTTTTTAAAGGCATGGATTCTTTGGTATCCAATCATGGCTGCGAGAATGCTTTCCTCACAGGCTATATTTAAAGGATTAGCATTAAATGAAATATGAAGCGCATTTATTGCTTCTGTTGCAACTCGGTTTTTAAAAAGGACTGGGGTTAGTTGGGCTGAAGCACTTTAGACTTACTGTATCTTTCCATTAATTATAATCATTGGTTTCCTTTTTCTCACGATGACCGTATTGACAGTAAATGTAGTATTAATCGTTTCGATTCCTGTAATTTCTGCCCCCATCCCTACCTCCAAAAGTCACTATAAAAACTAGAAGTGAGCGGTATTATCCGTATACCGGTTTACCGCTGTATATTTTCCCGTGGTACGTGCCACTGTATTTTGTCACTGTATCGGTAGTTCGGTCGTTTCCGTCAGTAAGGAATGTACGGAAATTCCCGATTAATCTTGTTACGTATTTAATGCTATTAACAGCAAGTTTTCGTTTTACATGACAAAATAAATTAAAACATTATTCATTTGTTAACCAAATAGTTGTAACTGTAACAAATTAATTTTAAATATTTAAAATATAATTATATTTATGACTCTTTAATCACCTGTTTGATATGCATCACGTCGGCAAACGTTATGGCTAAATGGGATGTGGTGAAAGATTTTCGGTTCAAAGTCAAATTTTTGGAAAAATTTCAGAATAAGATATAATTTATTAGTTATTTTCTAGGATATGGTAATGTGTTAATACATGTTTGTAAGACTGCAAATCATCCTAAGCTATTCAGGTGAGCAGTTGTTTTCAGTTTGAAATGTTTCGTAATTTGTCAAATCCACTAACTATTTTCTCATTTACCGAGTTAGTGCGTTTTATGTGTACGTGCCCTCTCTGATAAATATCTTGCCATGGTGTTGGCATCCCATTAAAAGTTTCCTTGCCTATTATATCAATAATATAGCTTGTAAATTGTAGACTTCGGTATAAACAATTCCTATCTTTATCAACAAGCTCTCTGATTCATCACGATGTCTTTAACATGGTGTCAGCTATAATGCATGCGTAATCAACTCACTTTAGATACAGTTTTCAGATTACACCTTATGCAACAATTAACATGCACATAGCAAAATTGTCTGCTATAATGTACTAACCATTTAAGGGGAGGGGGCTGTGATTTTCTTTTGAGCTGAGATATATTATTTTCTTGTGTTCTCAAGATATCTTTTTTCCTTCAGTAATATCCACTAATATGATATGGTGTTATTTTGCTACAGTAATATAGTGGATATGATATGGTGTTATTTTGCTACAGTAATATAGTGGATATTATATGATGTCATTTTGCTATAAGTCAGAGCAAGATGTTTTTCAAACTATTGATAGATGAACTTTTTCTTTAAAACAGTGTCAGGCCCCTGTCCCAGAACATAAAATTGTTGGTCCCAAATATAACGGCGATATACTGTGGTACACAATTTTTCGCAGTACCCAGCTTTAGTCACAGGTGATCGACGCGAGCTTAATGTTAAATAAATAACCTGAAGGAAAAAAGACCATACCGATTTACACAATTTCCTTAGATAACCCCGATGACCCATTCTGACAAAGGACCCTGTCCATCATACTGTAAAAGAGACAAGGTAAGTAACTTCCAAAAGTTCTTTTCATGCCTGTCCCTCGCTCTCCTTCTGCTATTTCCGCATCTGAAGGCAGACGACCACAATCTATGGCTTGTTTTCACTCCTAAGTTATTTTTCTATTCATCAAACTATCATTGATTTTTCTGAATTGCACCAAACTGACGTTACTGACTCCGAAACGTACGAATTGCGCAAATTTTGCCTGCCAGAACAAACGTACGCTCATATGCAACGTGCTCTATTTACTGTGAGATACGGTGTTTGCGACTCTACGATACATCCCTTCATTAATATGAGAACAGTGATACATGCAAAAGTAAGTTCCTACTTTCCATTAAGTCGATTCAACATTAGGTATCCTGTTCCATAGAAGAATTATACATTTGTCATCTTAAGTCCACACAGATCGAATACACGTTACACTCATTTTCAAAACATCTCGACTATGCGTCACACACGTTTACTCTGAAATATGATTGCTCAAAAAGTAACATCATGAACCAGAAGCATGGATGTTATTTAAGTACATGTATTACCTTTGGACTCAATTGCCCTCCTTAACATATTCATATTAATGGCCAGTATTTGGCAGTACGTGGCTCGAGACGCTCATTGCGCAATATTTCCAACACATAACAATTAGAACTTTTTTCAGTGGCGTCACTTGGGGGGTGCGGACTGCACCGGGTGACACCATCAGAGGGGGTGACACCAAAATCATTGTCTATACAATTTTTTTAATTTTTGTGCAGGATGGAGGTCAATGGGGGTGAGACCATGAGTTACCGCGCATGACTGTCTATAAAATGTTTGAATTTTTGTGCAGGAAAGAGGTCCATGGGGGTGACACCATGAGTTACCGAACTGGGTGACACCAACCCTACTGACGCTACTGACTTTTTTCTTTGTTTTTCGCTTTTCTTAGAGCAACATATACAACTAGATTCTACTTAGATAATTATTAAGATTTTCATAAAAGAGTGCAAAACCTGATGAACTTTATATAGAGTGAGAAGCAACAATAATACCTGATGAATACTGTGTTTTAAATATGTTAACTAAATTGCAAAAGTGCAGGGGTATTTTTAATTTAATTGAAAAAATTGGGTGAGAAAAATAATCTGTGTCGGTGTTTGTAACAAGACAAGGAAATCCCAGTTGCGGGATTACATTATTACATTATTATTATTATAGCCTCGTGGGGAGACAAATAATATAACCCCTTACCTGGGATTTCCTTGTCTCGGTCCAAACCCCAACACAGATTCTCTTAGTCACTAGTTATGACATTTTTCCTTCAACATTAAGCTCGTGTCGAGCTCCTGTGGCTCTGTTAAAAACCTATTGCTAATTCCTTTCTCCATAATCCGTACTGAAGCGAATGCCTTGTTCTAGTAACGCATCACTTCCGCACACATATCAGGCGCAGATAATACCTGCACCAACATCTTGCGAGGATAGTACGTTTAAACGTAATTATTCATAAAGATACGGCCGACATTTATAATAACAAGTTGAATTTTCGTTATGGAGGATTCAAAAATATGTAGGAGAAATTTAAATATTTTACCTTTAAAGAAGGACTGAATAAAACCCGCTTGATATCACATATTTACTGCTTGATATAGCATATCTAATCGTGAAATAATCGATTTGCTCATATTTTCGAGTGAAATAGATTGCATTGACAGCAATTGAACACTAGACTGGGCCTGGGGGTACAGTCTGTGACGTTTAAATTTACCAACCATAATTTCTAAGTTCATCTGTCATATCCTTGCCATCTTGCAAGTACACGATAACTCCAGATACATTTTCAAATTAATACCCACAAGCGCCTTGCAATGGAGACCTAATTTACTACCAGCTCAACTTTTAATTGATTGTTGGGGGTGGGGGTTTACACTAAATATTATTCAGAAAATTTCTTCTACCTCGGCATGTCTCAATATACCAGATTCCGTTTTCAGTCTTTCACCGTCCAATTATAAGATTAAAGTGATTCCTTTGATTTTTTCTACTTCAAGGATCAGCTAACGACAAACAATCAAGCCTTCAAGAGTTTGCAAATGATGATCAATAATAAAAACTTCGAATATATGCTGATTATGATAGACGAAAACAAATTTAAGAGAAATCATACACTACATTTCTAAGAGATAGAAAACGTTTTCAAATTTATTCCAAAAAATCGCGGGTTAGATTCCTGCCCAGATCAGCGGAAGTCGGCTGCCATGGTTAGTCACTGAGCAAGAGATTTTACTCCCTTTGTCTCAGTACTACATATGTTGATATGCCATTAAAACCAAACACAAATTCTTTGTTAAAATATTCTAAATGCATTTCTATTATTTACCGTCGCTATGTCGCTCACGCATCGAGAGCGGCTATGTCAATAAATTCACGCGAGAAACTTTTCAGGTTATGTGTCAGAGGGATCAGAAATGCAAACTAAATAGTGAGTTATCCATTTGAAAAACAGACATCATTTTCTATGTACAAAGTAAAGTTAAAAGACATGTCTGTTTTTATGAGCCATTTTTCTTTCTTGGATGGATTTTAATCCCTCTTTTAGATTTCTTAAAAATGTTAAACATATTTTATATGATAAATTTATAGTTGGAGAGTAGAAGATGAACAATATAGAAAGTTAAGGATTGAAATGAAACGCAGTGGTTTATATAGAATCATCTCCTGTGACTATACAATAACTGTAAATCCTGCAAAAATTGTCTGTCTCAAGGTTTTATCGACGTTGCGTAGCATAAAGCATGCGAGAGATTTGTAACCGTGCTGAAGCGGATTTGCATGTGAATGCTGGTGCAAATTTACTTCTTTTCATTCTTTTTTTCTGTAAAGAAACGAAATATTGTCTTTGTATATTGGTATAAAATACCGTGCATTGGGACTCTAAAATGCTAACCTAACAGAACGGATTCCAATTTTTTGAATCAGCTCGCTCTACTGGCGGGCAATTAGCTGAGACTGCAAGAAATCCTCAATAGCTTCATTAAAGAATATTTTTAAAATGTTGTAATCCTTTAAGCAGAGTAAGTGAAGCAGATTTAGGGGCGGGGGTGGGGGTGGGAGATCCCTCTGCGAAAGAATGAAACAATGCAATGTGAAAAGACTGAACGTTCCGATGAGTGACTGATTAAAGCAATGTGTACTATGTGGCGGATCAACAAATAAATACATAAAGAAGAATATTTGTCAAATCTGAGTAGTTTGTGGTTGCAAATGTACATACATACATACATACATACAGACAGACAGACAGGCACTTTGAATTGAGGGAGATCCGCAGGGCCATGTGGTCTACTGTACCAAATTTTTTTGAACAAAAAATCTTTAATGAAGGAATTTCGGGCTTCTTGTCTTTATGCTTAAACAACAATCTCGTGTAATGGCTAGTCGCCTTTATAGATCACCTCGCATCTCACCTCTGTCCACATGGGTTCGAGTCTCGGCTCGGAAAACGTGAGAATATGAGACAGTTTGCAAGTAGCATCCCGTGAGTCGATGGTTCTTCCTCGTACAAAATATACTTGCTTTCATGTATAACCTTCATGTGCTGAGATACGGCGTTAAACCCCACAACACCAAGCCAAATTTGAATTAGAATGTTGGCACGTTGAATTAGGATGAATAATCCAACTATAGCCCTTCTGCATCTGTGGTATTACACCCACTGCTTCCTTGGTATCTTCAAGGTGAAAATAAACAAAAGTGGTATAATAGTTTCTCATTGGTTCGCAATGTCTAGCCAATGTGGCAACAGGTGAATGAACTATTGTAATACAGTATTGAATACTGAACGCGGGATATAAGAGTATATCCCTTCAGGCGCCTCGTTCGTGAGTAGTGCAATAGGTTACCCGTTTGGAATGTATGAACTGATGACACCAGCTATGATCTTCCTACTGAATGTACCTAATTTTAGGTATTTGTAAGTTTAATTTTAAAGCCACTCTATGATGGTTGTTGAAAGAACTTTAAGAAACCAGTGATGCCAGTTCTGTCATACAAAATCCTTGAATAAAAATGGACCTTTACGATATTTCGTTCGTTATATTTATTTCCATTTAGCTCAAACTGCCCTTCTTCCTTCTGTCTTGCTCTCTGTTCGTATCAGTGTTTGAGTTGGTAAACTTGAAAATAATTAACGAGCCTATCACACGTGTACTTTGATGGTTGCTTGCCATGGCTGCACATGATCACAGTTAACAGACAAATCCAGTCTTTTAATGCCAAATTGTAAAACAAAATACTTTGTTCTTTTTCTTTTTTTTTTGTCGAATCCATCTTTTAGAACACATATAACTCAGGATATACATATTCATCTATAACGCGCACATGATGAGAATACAAAGACGAGATAGGGAACCAATGCTAACAAATGGCCCTTGATTATAATTAGAGACACATCATGACAATTGCAGGCGTTTCCAATATATTTTTTGAGGGGAATGGAAAATGCAAGAAATAAATATGACAGTCTACCATTTTGTAGAGAAGCATAAATGTGACAAGTCTACCATGTTATAGGGAAGCATTTTTAAGGGTGTTTCGTAGAGCCGCCGGTCTCGTGAGTTTGAAAAACCTAACGTGTCACAGTTTGTACGTGATTAAAAAATTTTATGCATTTTGAAATATCTATTTGTCTGGAGGTGGTGGTGAAGATGTGTGGTCTCCCCCATTCCTTATGGTTTTTGGTTTTCCTTATCTAGGAGATGCTCGACCACGGTGTTATTGCCCAGTTCGGTTAAATAATAAAATAAACTATGAAATTCAGTGATGGAATAACAGAGATCTAAGCAGAGATATAGAATAGAATAACACCAGCGCCCGTATATAAAATACAACAATTTAATCAATTAGATAAACAAAATGAAATCGAACATGACATGTGAATGGTTCACCCTTTCTCGAAATAGAGTTACAAAATCATGCGAAATTCAGTTAGCCTTTCTGTTACAATAATAAAACCTATTTCATCATCCTTCTCCCCCCCCCCCAATCTCTCTTTAGCCTGTTCAGGTCATCAACCTCTTGGCTGAAGACTACGTTCTTGTTCCCCTTTGCAAGACAGGTATGGAACTATTTCCTTTTCCTTCAAAAATAGAAACATAGTACCCAGCCTAAATATATGATAAGTTTTCCTCTCCTGGGATCAACCAATATTCCCGCTTGTTTGCGTCAGATATTGTCTATCAAAATTCAACAGAACTAGCTATGGTCATTTCGCCCCTAATACACACTCACAACACTATTAATCGTGAATGTCTGTCTTTCTAGCTGCTCTCGCATTCGATCTGAGACCATTACAAAATTAGATCTCTTTAGCTTAACAATCACACCCGCTGTAGTTATAAATTATCAACTCGATTCTCGGTTAAGAGAACTCACAACTTACTTACTTACAAGCGAATTAATGGACTTTATTACTTGTTCTAGCTACTTTAGTTTGCTAATTAGCGATTCATTGACATACATTTCCAGACATAGGAAAAATCAATCCTTAGAATAAATGATACAAATCATTTAAGACAGATACTTACATATTCACACAATTGTGTCAGAAGAAATACCTGAAATTCCAGACTACATGACTTCTATTACTTATAAACAACTAAATTCGAACTCGTTCATAATACGAAATGTTGTATGACTTTCTTGCAATACATGAATCATATGACATGCACTCTTATTTCCTGAACTCAAGGAAAAAATGAAGTACGAATTTAAAATGAATACATTCAACAATAATTACAAACGTAGAAAACTTGGACTAACTAATATCGCGAAGAAGATCAATTTAAAACCCCGAATTCGGTCAGGCCCCCCCCCCGCATTTTTAGCATAGTCAATCATTAGTACTACTTTAACCGCCAAAATTCTTATCACTCCCATGTAAATCAAAATAATCCTCTCTAGTCCGCCTTTATTAATAACTATTCAGGAAAATATCATCCTATGACACCTACTTCAAATGGCCCCACCTTCCTAAAGATTTTCCCTGGTTCGTCTCAACTGTTCTCATATTACCGTTATTGACCTTGCGTTAACATTGCACTCTATCTAGCTCGAACCATTAATCGAGCGAGTCCTAAATAAAATTCAATTAATGCCTCATGCAGAACAGATTCCATCCCTCGCAATCAACAATTTATGTTGTGTCTAACCCAGACGTCAAACTTAATGTTTGCTTGTCACGCTGACCCGACTGATGTACAGCGAAATTATCTGTACCAAATTGTTTGCACCCTTACACTTTTTGATTTACAATCTAGTCTCTTTTATCCGGCATCTGTTTGTACAACGCGACAAAGGGGAATGGTTTCCACAATGGCAGCCACATAGTTAATCCATTTATCCAAAATCACTTTATTCATTGTTTCTAGTGACAACGACTTGTGTCTGATAAGCAAGATTAGACTATATAAATTATACAGAACATATGTACTAATAGAGCATGCCAGTTAAAAAGTATCACCCAGTGAAAATCACAATTTAGACTGGTGTTCAGTCTTAGTAGATTATGGTATATTTCAGTGATAGCGATTGAAGAGACAGGAAACTAAGCTGTTTTAATAGCTAGCGATGCTTCTGCGAGGCCACGTTATTTAATTCTCAGTCCATGAATTGAATATTTAAGTGATATTCTGTAGATATTATCACCATGAAAAGCAGTGCTGGGACTCGGCTTGTTTGGTCGATTAATTCCTGTAATTAATTGCATACAAAACCTACTAATGGATCAAAAGTGCTCGAAACCTGGATAGCCTTAGGTTACAGGCGATGCATAGTTGTTTAATGCGTCGTTTTATATTTCATAATTTTGAATTATTTAGTGTTGACTTTGGGGATTTATCGTCTAAAGCTGGGATTAAATAATTGCAATATATTGAAATAAATACGGTAGCTATCTCCTCCCTTTTGTAATAACTCAGGCAAATAAAACTGTACTTCATTTTTAAGTTTTTTTTATTGAGCAAATCTAGCACAGGTTTTTATCCTCTACAAGCAAAGTATTCGCTGCATTGATAGATCTGGAGTTTTCTCCAATCCCGTTCTTCTCTTATTTGCGAAAGAAAATCTTTTCTACTGTACTTGAGCTTTCTGACATTTTAAGACTAATTAATTACTTATGTCAGAGGAGATAAATGAAAATTCAAGCCGAGTCAGGGTTTTAGCTTGTTTATTATTTTCGCTTAAATTTCCTGTCTTTAGTTCAGTCTTCTGGTAACAGGTGGCTTATGTTACATAACATTACGGTGTTACTTGCTCCTTGCTAATAACCCGCCTATTATCTGAATGTAATGAGATAAGTAAATCGTACATATGGCTGATTGATAGGTTGAAAATATCAGATAGGTAAGAAACAAGAACGAAAGCAGTTGCCTTTGCCGCTTAATGTCTGGAAGATAATAAAATGCAAATATTGTCGCAGTCCTCTATTATACAACTGTTGCTCCCTGCATTATTTTTGCTTTCGCTGCATATAACTGTTTGATGATCGTAACTATCATTTAAAAATTTAATACAAAAGTAAAAAATAAACAGAAAAAAGTACCAAAATGATATTCAGTATCCAGAAGGGTTCTGAATGAATCTTCGTGAAATGTTTGCTAAAATGTTATGAAAATGAATTTCAGAATGTGACGCAAATTATAAATTTCTGTGGAATGGGATCAGCTGTATTATCCCCATTCCAGCTTTGAAGAAGAAGACGCATATTAACTTAACGATAATTTTCTACGCGTGGACAGAATTGCACACTTTGCTTCAAGGGGTAAATAAGCGTGCAGGAAGTCTCCAACTGTTCTGAAGAGGAACCGAGGAGATTCAATATGGTTCAATAACGTGATCTACATGTTCGACTTCAAACTTGGCTCCAAGTGAAACGAAATATTTGCCCCTATTCCGAATACCTAAGTTTCTGAGATTCGAAACTAAGCCAGGATGACTGTTACACCAGTTACTGAATTCCATAGCTTGTACGTGTTGACAAGGCCACATGCTGGAATATGCTGCAGAGATCCGTTGCAACGTGATGCGATGCACGTGTTTTGATTTGAAAGAATTGAAGAAATTTTTTTTTCGTTAGAAACATCAGCCCAGGTGTTTTCCTAACACTACTTGCCAATATTAAGAATTGAGATCCACAAAAGGTAAAAGACTAATCAAATAATCTACATCAATAAATTGGTCATATTGAATAAAAAAATAAGTTGGATTATTAAGCCATAGAAAAAGAAAAAAAAAACACAGAAGGCGGAGTCTCCAAACTATCTGACACATTGAGTACCATTAATACTCTCCATGGAATTTACATAGACTTCCAACCCAAATAGAATTTACACAGACTTCCAACCCAAATGAAAATTACATAGACTTCCAACCCAAATGGAATTTACATAGACTTCCATCCCAAATGGAAATTACATAGACTTCCAACCCAAATGGAAATTACATAGACTTCCAGTCCAAATGGAAATTACATAGACTTCGAACTCAAATGGAATTTACATCAACTTATAACCCAAATGGAAATTACATAGACTTTCAACCCAAATGGAATTTACATACATTTCCAACCAAATCGAATTTACATAGACTTCCAATCAAATGGAATTTACATAGACTTCCAACCCAAATGGAATCTGCATAGACCTGTGCACTGGATCACACGTTTTTACGACATTTCTACAATTTTCTAACATCCATAAATTTCTAAATACTTTACAGAGATAGTTGAAATGATAGTGATAATTGGAATGATGGTGATCATTTAAATGATAGAGATAACTGAAATGATAATGATAATTGAAAGGAATAAAAGAAACTTTATAGATCACCGTGTTTGAAAGAAACCTGCCGGTGCTACCATGTAGACTGGTACTACCATGTATACCGGTACTGCCATGTATACCGGTACTACCATGTATACCGGTGCTACCATGTATATTGGTCGACGAAGAACCACTGTTTAAAATTCAGACTATTCGCAACAGATTTAAGTAGAAGCTTTTGTTCCCCCTCCGAAGAACATTCTATTTTGGGAATAATCCACCAGTAACATTAGACTAGGCAGTTGACGTGGCATCCTTGAAGAGGAAGCTAATTTTCTCCGTTGTAGGCTTTGGGCTCAACTGCCAAAGTCATTTACATGAAGGCTTCGGGTATGACGGTGGAATGAATACTCGCCAGGAACCGCCTTTAGATGAGAGAGGAAACAGATGTACCTGTTGCAAAACTGTCTTCCTTGTAATCTATTCCATATTACTGCGTTTAATTACTTCATTTTTCAATAACATTTTAATTTAACATCATTAGTTACTTTCTGTACCTCGTTTTCTTTTTTTAATTTTTCCTTTAAAAGCGCCACCCCCCTTACCCAAGATGTAGGACAATTTAATGCACTGAGTGAATTAAGTATTTCCAGAAGTTCATTACTATATGCACTATGTCAATTAAGTATAACCAAAAGTCCGTTACTAACGCAATGAATGAATTAAGTATAACTATAAGTGAGTATTTATGAATTTAAAACGAATAATTTCAGCAAATAATTACAAACTTATATCAGTGCATATTGTATGTGATTGAGTCAATACCTTGTGCTTTTCCCGAGACTCGTTCCCTTAATATCAGAAAATTTCATCTGCCTCTTCTCTGGTTCAGGGTCTCTCAAATTTCCAGAACCCTTTTCCTTGGACAACTTGGACAATTTCTAACTGGAGAACACTTCCTACTTCCCCGGAGTCATGAAGTTCTTGCTCCGCAGAAAAACTACTTAAAATTCGTTGCGGGATACTTAAACCATGAAATTTCGTCTGGGGAATACACTCCTTCGTTTAGCTTAACCAATCAAGATTAATTTCTCTAGCCGCCAAAAATTTTATATCTAAAGTCAGAATAATTCTCTCTAGACTGCCTTTATTATTAAGCATTCTGGAAAATATTATTTTATGCCACCTGTTTCAAATGACCGAAGATTTCCTAAATTTTTGGCTCTGCTTTGTCCTAGCTTGTCATTTTCCGCTACATGAACTTACGTTAACATATCAGTCTTACCGTTATCCAACGGACTCGAATTAAAATTCACTTAAGCCTCCAAACAAGAGAGGTTAACTATTACAAGCTACCAAGTTATTGCGAGCCTAGGCCATATGTCATTTCACTTCCTCATGATCGCATGAGATGACACTGGTCACGTGGCTGATCAGAACAACGGTTGGATGGAAGTGTCAGTTTGGTAGCAAGAGTGATAAAGAAGAAAACGTCAAATATGACAGCGTAATTTATGATTTCGGAAAAAAAGTGTTGCAGTCATCGGTTTTGTGCATTCGGTAGTAGTAATTTCCGCAAATTGGGTTGCACCTTTGCAGAGGCAAAGTGTTGCAGGTAGTTTTCCCAACTTTTGCGAGTTTTCACTTAACTTCAACTTTAAGACAATGGAGGGTGCGAACCACGCAAGGCAGATCCCACAGGGGACAGGCTTAATGAGTGAAACACTCATAAATTGTCGGAAACGTAAGGAAAGCGTCACAGATGATGTAAGTACGTTTTCCGGTACGGGTTCGATGGGGAAACGATTGTGTTTGCCATCAGCAACTGCCTCCATAGCGAGGCACATGTTGGGCAGCTGGGAAAAGCTACATTAGGTCGGCCATTACAACAAGAAGAAGATGTGACGTCATTCTGCTACTGAGGCAAGTCAAGTGATTTCCGCCCAAACCACCAATATGGATACCCTGGATAAAGAATTAGTCATGCAATGTCAGTTGTGGGCACAAAATGCAGATGTTGTGTCCAAAATGCATGCGCGCATCACAAAAATGGAAGAGATCATGGCCAGTATTACTAGTAAAACCCAAATGCTAAACGCATCAGCTGCGGTTTCTGCAGGATCGGAACAAATTTTTCATTTTGAAAAGGATTTAGACTCTCTGAACGAAGAAGTGGACGTCGACTCGGATGTGGATGTTGCAGGGCTAATTATGCCAGATACAGATTCCGTCGAGGTCAATGCAAACGGTGATGATGATTTGTTTGCAGAGTTGAAAAGGTTTTTTCTAGAACACCAAAAAGCGGGCCCAAATGTGGACGAAAAATTAGCGGAAGTTCTCAATAAAGGCCTACGTTCAGTGTTAACTCCCGGCAATGTTAAACCATTGCAGAAGAAGTATCTCAGACCAGGAAATTGTGACAATTTAAAGGTGCCCAGAGTCAATATTGAGTCTGGAATGCAATGTCAAAACAGGCCAGGAGTGTTGATATATCACTGCAAAAACTGCAAACTCAGCTGGGTATTTTTTGGTCCCCACCTTAAGGGCAATGGAATTGTTTAAAAAGCACAGAAACAATCTGCAGGAATTACCGCTAGATTCAGTCAGGGCCTTTGTAATGGACATATTTTAAATGTCACCATTTCTGTTGAACGACTTCAGTTTTAAGCGTCGTTAACTCATGAAACCAGAGCGAACTGACATGTATCAGCACATCTGCGCTGCTTCGAACCCCATCACAAAATGGCTCTTTGGAGAAAACCTGAATGGGCAGGTAACAAAGCTTAATGAATCCCAGAAGGCTGGAACTCAGCTGCTGTGAAAACAGCAACAGGAAGCAGCAAAACGACAAGTGGCCTCAAATTTTAAAAGCAATGTGCCTTTTTAGGCACGATCTTATTCACGGGCCGGACAATCCCGGAACAGGAATTATCAGTGGAAGCCCAACCACCGCTGGAGACAAGGCTTCAAAAATGTTCAGAAACAAGGAACCGGGTTTCTCAAACATCGGAAGGATCAGTAAAATCTTCCCAGGCTATCAGTATGCAGCATCATGTAAGTACATATGATGTTTCTTGTATGAACAACACACTTGACAATTTTGTTGCTGGGAAAATTTCAGCATGTTTTGAAGGATGGCAGAATATTACTTCTGATGCTTGGATTCTGAATACTGTGAAAGGCTATGAAATAGAGTTTGAACAGTGACCTGTGTAAATATATATACCAAACCAAATTAAATTCTCTATTACTGAAGAGAGACAAATAAATGCTGAAATTCAAAATTTTCTTGCAAAAGTTGTTTCAATACGTGGACAATATTTTTCAAACAGTTTCATTCGACCTAAAAAAAAGACGGGTCTGTGAGACTTATTTTGAATTTAAAACAATTCAATACAAATGTTGAGAAGATACATTTTAAAATGGAAACTTTGAAAACAGCTGTTAATGCGATGAGAAAAAAATGTTTCTTTGCATCTGTTGTCTTAAAGGATGCCTATTACTCCGTTCCTGTGGCTCAGAAACATAGGAAGTATTTGCGTTTTCTGTAGTTTGGG
>JAECUM010040066.1:0-27018 GCA_016617855.1 Megalonaias nervosa | reverse complement strand
CGCTAAAGTTCTTCCTCAGTTGCAGTCCGGTATTTAATCCATTTAAGAGCGAACATGAACAAAGCCAAATCCACCGTCTGTTGATGAGGTTATAAGTATGTTTCTTTTAACCCTTTAAGTTTTACAGCTCCAAATAAATTGAAATATATATAATTCGCTTTCTCTATGTAATGGAGGATTTTGCAATGCCGTGAATAAGTGTATAAAATTTGGCGAAATAAATTATTTGATCAAAGTTATTTTTCCGATAAGGGACAGATTTTTCCTTATCCAACAATCCAGCTGTTTTTAGACTTCTTTTTATTTTTTCGCATAAATTTACCTCCAGCATACCATCTAGGTTTAAAGAGAAATATGTTCCTTAAAGTCGAAATGAAGAAGTAGAGACATGATTTCATTGTTTCAGCTTTTTCGTTTCTTCTGTTAATTTGTTCCTTTCTATCAATATGGTTTTTATTTTAATACATTACAATATAAACCAGAGACTGATGCAAAATTATTAAGTGTTTCGACTGTCTACCTAAACGACCGTGGAGAGCCATCAAGTAGTAAATTGCATCATCTGCGTACTAACCCAATTTAACTTCTCTGTTATTATAAAACGATACCGCTAATATTGTGTTATTTTTTTAGATCACTGTAGAGAAGTTCTATTCCTATAATAAATCAATATGGGACCAATGGATCTCCTTGACGGCACCTTCTCTCTAAATGAAAGATCTGTGAGACTAGACCACTGTTATTGACTTATAGAATTACGAAAATTAAAGAATTTCGGAGCATTTTCCAAAACGTCACATTCAACAGAATTAAATGCTTTTTTCAAAACCAGTTAATAAGAGAAGACCAGACTAATATATTTCGTCGAGGTAGTTCATAAAATAATATAAAATTCTGTTCTTTCGCCAATGAATTTCTTTTTAATAATTTTGTATTACTACTTATTATAGAAAAAGTACCTTCTTATGTATATTTGCTATTCAAGCTGATTATATTTTATATTCTACGAATAACTGAGCAATGTAATTCGTCTCCAATTACTCATAAATCATCTAAATTGATCTTCTTTTTGGAATGCATGTAATAATTTCCTACGACTGAAATTTGGACAGGGTTTTCGATTTTATATAAAACATTTAGAAATCTGTATACAACATCCACATAAATCTTTTCAGAAGAACTTATAAAATTAGAGGTATAAAATCCATCCGAACCAGGACTGGTTTCATTCATGCTAAGCACACTCGGAAAAGGTCAAATATACCCTCGCTTGGGTTTTTCTCAGCGATTATAAATTTGCTTATCATGCATAAAGAAATGTTCGTTTGTTTGCAGATTACTTTTAGTTTTGCTTTGATATAATTTTCATAACAATCTTTATGTTGACTTAGTGCTTCATATTTACATGTATATCCACACACATACACCCCACCCAAAAGTGATTCCTTCACTATTTTGCAAGTGTAGTTTTTCTTTTTCAAGTCAAGAAAGAATTTTGAATTATGATCACTAAATTTATACCATCTTGCTTTTGATCTTGACCTTGCTCCTTCAATATATTTTCCTTATTTCATCTAGTTCAGTTTGTTTATTATTTATTTGTGCTATATTCTCTTTATAATTTCTTTGATTATGTTATTGTTGTTTGAAATTACAATTTCAGCTTTATAGTTTTTGTGCCGTTATTTATTTTAATTTGCATTTGCCAGTGAATAGTCATTTTGATTGGAAAGATTACACAAAAGAGAAGATCACTGCATGTTAGCCTAACTTGGAGATAAATATTTGTATCACCCTCAGTTTCTTTAATGGTATTTAGAATACATTTTTATCTGTATTAGAACATCTGTTTTGTCTTAGAAGTCTCTTTTTGATATGCTTATTAACCAAGGGATCTGTGAAGTGTAAATAATGACAACGTTTAATTTATAGCAGAGTGGTGTGTTTTGTACCCAGGAACAATATATGAATCGGTGAAATAGTCTGTCTCCAGGTAAATAACCTAGGTTAGCATCTTGACTGACTACTCTCCATGGATCTAGTAAATCTAGTTCATTTCCGATATCATGGACTGCTGTTCGAACCATGGGATTTCTATGATGAATAATACTACATGTATTGAGGTCTATGCCATGAATCAATACAAATCTTGTATTTGTTGTATCAGTGAATTAGGCAGGGTAGTGTAAATTTATTAATCGGTCATTACTGAGGTCTTAATTGCATTTAATCTCTTCACCTAGAGTTATTACTTTGAATCCCTTTTGGTCTCAATATGAAAAGGTTTACTGAGACCTGGAATTGATAGATTCCCAGACGTCGTGTACCGACTCTATTAAGTTTAAGTGGAAAACACACAATTATAGGCGTACCACGAAAATCTATGACTTAGATATATTAATATCCTATGTTGATACCCAACCTGTTAATTGTATCCCTCTGTAATCGTTTGTAATTACGATGATCATTGCAAATTCTCCCTGAAATACATTATTAACTGCTAAAGGCTTGAATAATTACGAGTCTGTACTCATTGTTCTCATTAACAATGAAAATAAACTTGTCATCGATTATCTTTTTATTAGTGATTGATTTGATTATTAATTCTTCAAAGACTGATAATAATATTTCATCATGATTCAAAACTTTGTTTGAAATCAATATTTGCATTCAAGCTTTCGACACGATACATAAAATTGCTGTTTTAAATCTGTGAAGGTTAATGGAACATTTATATCACTAGTTGTTTCAGAAAATACAATTTAGCTGTTGAAATACATAAGCGAGTTACTCTATTTCCACGCATGCCTCTAAGAATTCAAAAACTTTGTGTATCATTCTGTTTTGTTTTGTTTTGTCTTAAAGATCTTTACAAAATATTTTTTTATCTCGACACGCCTCTATTAAGTTGTTTTGCCATCACCCATCACATACGCGATTAAAATAACAGCAAATTTGTCCTCTGTGTGTCAGTTTTGTCAGGTGCAAAACCATTGGCTATCAGCTTGTGAATTAGGCAAAAGAAACTTGAATGGTTAGCTATAAATCTTCTGCAATATCCATTGTTGGTGGATTACCAATTCTATACTTCAATGGCTTTTTACAAAGCATACGACAAAAATAGAGATGAAAACAATGAGTAATTCAAAAAGTAGAAAGATGAAAACAAAAAAAAAACATCAAAAGTGGAGAGATAAACATTGAGATTAAAATAATGAGTATTGTAGACAATTATACCGCAATGATAAAAATTGCAGCTTCAATAATTTAGACAGTTTCTTTTTTCCCATGGTCCATTGATCAATACAAATTTGCACATCGCGCCGGTTTTATCTCCCTCATTTTCCAATGCGCTATTATTACCACATCTGTCAGATTTTAGAAACTATGTATATCTGAAAACTCTAATGTAATTGAAATAAAGTTTTCTACTGGCTCCCTCCATTAAACGATTCATTCATTCATCAGTAGCAGATCCGGGGACTGGGCGGGACGGTGCAGTACTCTCCCTAAAATGAGTGCGAAACAAATGCAATTAACATTATGCCCCGGAAAAGTTTAAAATGCAGTAGCTTCCAGGAGTTTTGCCATCTCATCCACTGCAATGTTATCCTCATAATATGCTTTTCTGAAACAGGTTTGAGCTTATTTCTTTAACTTAACTATTGAAAATTACTCCATAAGGTCAACTTGATGCTTTTTGTGCGTATTTTAGTGCGTGCCAGATTTCTCCGTCAATTCTAGGCCATTCTCCTCGTATTACGACATATGATTCCATCAAAGTATTTCCGGTGTTGATTTTCATAAAACTGTTTCCAGGGTAGCGCTCTCGCTTTTCTTGAAACGTCACTTCCACCACAAGTTGGAATCAGAAAGACTTTTGCAGAAGCGCCTTTCTTCCGTACCAAATTTGCAATGGAATTAGCAAAAAGTTGGGTAGAATATATTTTTTAAAAATTAAGGCCTGAGTCGGCAGATTTAACATCATAAGTGTTCAAGTGAAAAGTTTTCCTCAAACTTAAAAAACAATAATTAAACATTAAAAATGAAATTGTAAAATTCACACGAAAGACATCTTAAAACAAGACCGTCCTCGGGGCCAAACGATATGTGCTTGGAAGTTGAATTTCTAGGGAGCATATTGGGGTCCCTTTCTAGGGAGCATATTGGGGTTTCTGCACAAAAGCATTAAGGTTAATCTTGAATTTTCTGTATGTTCTTAAAGTTACAGAAGCCTCTAACAAATAATTTTTCCAGCCTTGATCTTAAATGCAATGGAGTGGCTCTTTTTATGCAATCTAAAATCAAGCAAGTTTATGAACATTACATAATACATATTATTCAACACTAAGATTGATTAGAAACAAAACTGGAACGCAAACCATCAGCGCATATATTATATAATGATACAAATTTTGGCAAGTTAAGATCTGATGTAAGCTATCTGCATAATTGTCTTCAGGTGGGTAGCTCAGGATCCGAAAAGCAAAGCAAGCCCTAGGAAGACTTCGTGTCAAAGTCCTATATCAAAATGATATTCTGATGCCCACCAATGTCTTTAAGCTGTCGTCCTCACCTCCCTGTTCTACGGCTGTGAAACCTGAACCGTACACCGCAGGCATGTGAAGCAGCTCGAGCAACTCCACGTGCGCTCACTAAAGTCAGTCATGCACATCTGATGGCAAGAAATGATATCCAGCCTAGAAGTCCTAAACAGAGCCGGTGTTCCTAGGTGTTGCTGCTAAACGCCCAGCTCAGATGGTCTGTCCATCTCATTTGGATGCAGGAGACCAGAATACCGAGACAGTTCTACTATAGTGAGCTCAAGCAAGGAAAGCGGAAACGAGGGCACCCCAGGAAAAGGCACAAAGACAACTTTAAATGTAACCTGAAATTGTGCGGAATCCAATCCAGCGAGCTGGAAGCCTCGGCCATGGACAGAACTACCTGGTGCACGCTCATTGCAAAGGCTGTTGAACTAGTGGAGGATGACTGCCTCAAACGCCTCACAGGCACGAGAGAAAAACGGCACATCGCAGCATCTCAGAATATCACATCTACAGACTTCCCATCCCCAACTTATAACATCGTGTGTGCATCCAGCTTTGGTCTCAGGATCAACATGTGTAGTCACCGTGCGCTGCAGAACTATCGTAGTCATCGGACGCGATGGGCAACTGAAGAAGATTTGCACAATAGCGCTGTGCTGCTTGGAGTGACGTAGTTATGTACGTAACTGCGAGGAGATCATGCCTTATTCATAAGATAATAGATTCCTTTCAAGACATATATTTACTTCTATATATCGTGTTCTTTTTCTATTGTTTGGACCTTTTCTTTATTCAAGATGGGTTTTCTCCTCTGTGCCAACATGTAATAGTTAACGTTCTGCGCGTGTCACTCTTTAGCGGTGTCTTCTTATATGTTCTTCATCTACACTCACCACTCTTAATGTGTATGTTTCTGTGTGTGTTCTTCATCTGTCACTCTTTATGTGTGTTTCTGTTATGATATTTATCAACACGTGTCTAATTAGCTTGTTTTTCTTACATTCATTATCAATTGATGAAGTCGAATTAACCAGAAGGTTTGGAAACTAAGACTTTATATAGTCTTTAAATATATCACCAATACTTTCATTTACTACATATTCTTTTTATGATATGTTTAGCACGGCAAAACATGACATTTTGTACATTAAATTGATAAGAGAAATATATGCTTCAAAAGTGTTTTAATGGAATAACGACGCACATTTACACATTCTCAGCGATATATGAAGTGCAACTATTTACAATTATATTTTTAAAAGTTCCAGAAGTCATCCTCCGAGCTTGTAGATGGTCTCGTACTACCCTCAACATCCGGGCTACTTCTGAATCCAGGTCCTTCAATTTCACCTAGTTCCTCTTTGAGCACTTCGAAATCATCCGAGGAATCTTCGCAAAATCGTCTTTGGGGTCGAGGTTTAAACAGTTTTGGAGCTAGCAAGAAAAGTTTAATTTGAATGCAATAATATTAAGGGAGCAAAAACAATACAGTGCTGCTCGATAAAAATGTATTATCAACGCTTGTATGATGCAATGGTCAGTGACCTGAATGTCAGACGAAAGATCAGTTCCTTATATGATACCTCATAGTGTAATCTAGTATGTACGTCATATCATTAAGTCAAATATAACATTAGTTGATTAAATCAGAGAAGACACTAGGGAAAGCCGCCATGTATTTGCAACACTGATGTTGCGCTGATAGAAACGTAATATTTTTAATTACTTTCACCAGATAGATTTCTCAACCGTTGTAACCACACCAACAAAGTTGTTCTCGGACACTTTATCATTATCTGACATAGCTGGTCAAGACAAAATATGTCCACAAATGGTCAAAAATGACGATTGTGATGTACTTTACCAATTTTGACCATAGTATATGTGCATCATGTATTTTGGTTTTTGTTGGGTTTTTAATGGAGTGTGTGTGTGTGTGTGTGTGTGTGTGTGTGTGTGTGTGTGATTTGGATTTTTAACGTAGCTTTAACAATTATTCAGTCATATCACTACGATGTCTGCAGTGTGGCAGTTTATAGTGATGTTTAGCACTGGGGCATCATGCTGCAGACATGTAGCATGATGTCCCACCCAGTCACATTATCCTGACACCAGGCCGACCAGTCCTAACACTAACCTCTTAATGCTGAGTGCCAAGCTGTTAGTACCATTTTTGTAAGTCTTTGGTATGACTCGGCCGGGGATTGAACCCACGACCTCCCGCATCCGAGGCGGACGCCCTAACCAATAGGCCACCGGAGGGGTGAATGGAGAGTAAAGAGGTAGCTAGGTCTGGAACCGGTGCATCCAATATAATATCGCAGAAGCAGGAATTATAAAAGCTTGTGCGAATCTTTTCTCCGTTTAAAATACATTTCAGATATTTACTCTGCAAATATGATCTTGTGGGCAACCAAAGTAGTGGCTATTTCTCGATGTCAGACTAATATTCTCTGCACAAATTTAGAAAGACTTATCTTTACAATCAGTGTACAATATAGACAGAGAACCGTTGTGTCAAAATGAATTCAAAATTATGCATTCGTGGCATGGTACTTGGATTCGCCGGAGGTTTCCATTTTTTTTATTTCATTTACCTTTGATTGGAGATGTGCACCGTTCAACTTCCTCCTCATCTTCCACACGGGCATTGCTCCTACTGCTACTTTCCCCATATTGACTCGTAAAATCTTCCACATCAGCATAGGTTCCTTCGGCACTTGAGTGACGATGACAGCGTGTCGATAAAGACATACTGCCCGAATCGGAGGAGATATCCGATCTGGAACTTTCCATTCGAATGAGTTCCGTCACATTGTTCACGATTGGCTGTTTTCCGGAATGGCGACCATATTTCGAGTCATACTTATGGTCGACAGATGGCACAACTAACCTGATTACAGATTGTTTCTTTGGAACCTTTATCAATTCTGGTATGATAGGGAAATTGTTATTTTCCCTTTGTGATATATCATTTTCTTCATGCTTTTCTTTCTGTGTTGACTTACGATGAGCATTATTTTCCAGAACCGATACATCTGGCTGCAGAAGACGCTCCCACTCTTCATTATTACCGGACAAGTCAGTATCATCACAATCTGTAAAATAGTACAAGTCAATATTTTGTAAGTAAACGAAGGTTGATTTGAATGGTGATTCCATCAAACCCTGCGATATTATTCCCAATCTGATGGAATTACATTGATAACATTATGCGACTTAAGGATGAAAAGAAAACATGTAGGTCAATTTTGCTTGAAGACGTATCTCAAATGTTGTTCCATTCCGATATGGGTCAGCCTGATATGACCCCACCCCGAAAACTTCGGTCGTCATATGAAGGCGGAGACGTATTCGACAACTTCTTCCTTTTAGGGCTCCTTTTCAATCTACCAACATTTCATGTTCTGTAATACATCTTTTATTCTCTCGTCCCTTCTGAAAGTTATGGATACGTATCCGAAAGTGTTATTTCTCATTGCTCTTCTCGTTCGTTCTTTAATTCTCCAATTTTCCTTGCTTTTCCATTTGGTTGTTTCTCCTTCACAAGACAAAAAATAAAAATAGTAAAGTCTTTCTGAACCACGTTTCCTGTTGGTGATTACTAACTGCAACTAGTTAAGAGGTTTATTAGTGACCCGGTATGGAATACAGTTGAGTCAGTATGAGCTTTAGCAGCACCGAGCCCAGGTTACGTCTTTTACTGCTTCGGTATTATTCCAAACCGGGTCACTAACAAAACACAAAAATCATTTACACGTGTAGATATAGCTGAGACACGTTGAGTGACGTAATTACAACTAATGTCATTCGTGAAGTCCCGTCACACTAATTTTTCTTCCTGTTTGGACATGGTCTTATAACAAATCTACATGTGGCACACGTTGACCAATGAAAACGAAACAAATTTGTTAGAGGCGAAGCAAAGGGCATTGCCCGATGAGAACCAAAGTCCATGATAGTATAACTCCATCATATGGTGATGATACCTATCTACATTTGGGCTAACCGGAGAGAGCGAGGACAATTGCATTTTCCAAGGACAGAACAGCAGAGGCCCGGGGTAAGCTCGAACCCTAGATCTTCTAAGTTCGTAGTTTAAATCACAGACTACGCTTTTTCGTCTTACACTGCACTACCACGGAATACCACTTTGCGATTTTCGCATTCAGCGACAGTACACAGCCATTGGTTCAATTTGAAATTCGGAAAGCGAGTTCTGTTTTCGGTTGAAATGTGATATAACTCCTACCGTCTCAGTCAAATAAGAAAAATGCAGATTAATATTTATCCCGTGCTTACAGTCTTGAAACTTCCAGTGATAAGAAAATTGTAATATGAAACCAAACTATGACAGAAAATAAGAAGAAACGACAAGTATTAACTAACCATAAACTGTGAACTGGAAAATACATAAAAGACTTTGTCAAATTATAAGATCTGAAAAACTCTTTGTCTATTAACTGCTACATCGCAAAGTTTTAACGTAAATAAGTGAAGTGGATTTCATGTACTTGCTTTGCCAGTCATAAAATTACAAATTCAGGTTTATAGGAATCAACTAAATGATATATTACACTGGGACCAGCTTGATTAGATGACACACAAGATTAGCAAACTCCGGGTTTTTTTCCGCAATAACTATATAGCATACATCAAGTATTCAGTCTATTCGCAAAATAGGAAAAGCTGGACTTGGTGTGACGAAGCCACGTCTTATATAGTCTAATAGAAAAAAAGGATAAGAGATGGCCCATGGATAATATTGGTGCACATCTTTCAGATCATGAGAAAATTGCTCCTAAAACGTTTTGGAAAATCACTTTGAAAGTGATAAATCCTTCAAATTCTGTTCCACCACCTAAAGTTACAATAAATAATACTTCGTTTTGCATTTATAATGAAAAAGAAAAGGCTAGCTTATTATAGGAATATTTTACTTCAGTTCCAACTATTGATGATAGCAATGTTTACCTTTTTTATTTTTTTTATAAAAAAAAAGATCGGATTCCTAAACGAAATTACTGTCTCTGAAAAACAAAATAAAGATATTATTAATTCCATTATTGTCAATCAAGCTATGGACCTGATGGTGGAAGTCGTCTGATGTTTCAAGGCGTCGATAAAACAATAGGAGCACCACTAACAATTCTTTTTCATCTATCATTGATGGAAGAAAATCCAAATAAATGGAAACTTGTGCAAATTCTTCCCATTTCTAAAAAAGGTTATTTACATGAAGTTTCCAATTATATACCATTCTCTCTACTTTTGAAATAAGTATCTTTAAGCAAGTGTATAATCATTTCACAAACATTGTCTTTTTAAAGTCTCAATCAGGATTCCTTCCTGGTCACTTCACTGTATGTCAACATATTAAAATGTATCATAGTATATGCAAGTCAATGAAACATTCTCAAAATTGTAATTTGTGATCAATCAAAATCTTTCGACCTGGTCCGACACAGAGGCTTGTTTTTTGTTTGTTTTTTTTTTGGTTGTTGTTTTTTTTTAAATTGAAAGAATATGGTGTTTCGGGCAATCTAATAAAATAGTTTGAAAATTATCTACGTAATAGAAAACAAATGTTCCTTTTGCACGATTTGGTCACATGAAAAGATTACAAATACTGGTGTGCCACAAGGATCCATACTTGGTCCTCTGTTATGTCTAATTTACGCAAACGATATTGCCAATCATATGAACTCTCTCACTCGTCTTTTTGCAGGGGACTCATCTCTGCATTATTCATCCCTTTACTGTGCTGAAATAGAGCTTGTCATGAATAATGATGTAATAATGCCGCATAAATGGTCCAAACAATGGCTCTTAAAGTTCAGTTCAGGAATACATAGTGACTATGTTTTCCACGAACAAGAACGTAACAAGTATTCCTGAGCTTTTTTTTTGAAAATACTAATTTCAAATACGTGGATTCTCATCGCATCAAATATCAAATGGACTTTTCACTTTTAGAGCAGTTTAAAAAAACATCATCATCTCGAATAGCCAATGATCTAAAACTAAATTACAAGCTTAGAATGTAAATTTTAGCAAAACTAATTACATAACTTAATCAGGCCCCATCTTGGATATGTTACTGTAGTCTGGGAAAGGTGTTTGCTGATCGATTTAAAAAAAAAAAAAAAAAAAAAAAAAAAAAAAAAAAAAAAAAAAAAAAAAAAAAAAAATGGAGAAAAAAAGCTACAGCTTGAAGAGGTAAGAATAGTTACAGGACCTCCAAAATACACTAATAGGCAATCTCTCTATTTTGAAACAGGGTGAGAAAGTCTGAAGTCTAGAAGAAAGAGACAAACATTATTAACACTGTACAACATATTGCAACTAGCCAAACTCCGGACTATCTCACTGAATTACTCCCTCTCCCTGTGTCCGAACAAACAAATAATAACATACAACGTTCAAATAATATAAACATTTACATTTTCAGGCTAGATCTAACAAATCTTCTTTCATACTCTCAACAGTAACCTTGTGGGAAAATGTCGAATGGGATACTCAGTGCAGCATGCCTTACAGAGCGTGGAAAAAGTGTTTGTGTCCAAATACTGTACCTAGTAAAAAGCCTAGTTTTAGTAATTTGACCCTAGATATTATCCTTACTAGATTAAGACTTATTGTAAGCTGATCTGCAGCGTGTTAAACTTGTTGACATCCCTTTTTTGTTCCAGCGGTGGGATTGCAACCACGAAGTAGTTCTTCATGTTCTGTTCCAAGTAAAACAACGAAATGAGTTGATCCAACAATTACTCCCCGTGCCATATCCAACTGTTATCTTTGATATACTGCTTCGCGGGAAAATGCGATGCAAATGAAAATTATAACATTATACAGCTTGCGTGTAAATATACAACCTATACCGGACGATTTCAATAACTTACTCAAACCTTGAATGCTGTAATTGTGTCTCCTCCCCCCCCCCCAATCGTTTTTCATTATTAGTCACTGTTGTCATGTTGAAATATGTTGTAATATTTGTGTTATGCAGTGAGAAGGCTGATTTAAGTTGTTAGCACTTCTGCCGAATACGACAGTATCAAATTACGAAATAAAATTTGTTTGTTATGTTTAAACCAATCCTGCAACATTCTGAACTGCCAGCCAATTGTTTTGACCGAATTTTTGTACACTGTAATTATTTTTGCAGAATGGACTAACTTTAATCATGGGTACGATCTCTCACAGCGATCATTATAATCGAATACTCCGATTTTAAATCTGTACAATTTCTTTCCAAACCTGAATGACAGTTTTCGATAAAATTATAAAAGACGCCGTTATTAGCTCATCTTCCGCTTTCTATAGATGTTCGTATGACAGAACAATTAAACGCCATGGAACGGGCGGAAATTCTTGTTCCAGCGTTACAAAAAAAATTCAAAAACACCTGTAAATGCAACACGCTTTCTAATTAGTCAAACGACGAAATTTGCTGCAGTCAAATCTATGATATACTGTGTGACGTCATTATTTTTCCGGTAAAGTAATGCCACCTATGATTACGTTTTGTTTTGGCTTTTGGTTCCAAAACCTTTTCCACAGAGTGTTAGAACTGAGATAACGCTCTTTTGGGTTTGATGATTTGAGAACAGTAATGGTGGTTTTACTGTCGCAAACAACCGTTTTACCGGTTGCGGTGACGCCTTGCCTGAAAAACTCAATTAGCGACAGTAACGTTGACTGATCTTCAAACACGAGTTTGTATTCAACAATTTAACAGGATTAATTAAAGAAACAAACACGACATATTTAGATTCTTTAGGGACCGACAATTTAATAGTCTGGGGCAGGGGCCTTTTTTTAAATTCTGTCTGTCAGTAGCTGAAGAAAATATCTTGCTCTGGTTTATAGGAAAATAACACCATAGTATATCCATTATATTATTTGCAAAAGAAAGCAAATATCTTTAGATCAAAGAAAACAAAATCTCTCAGCTCAAAAGAAAGTCGCAGTCCCCCCCCCCATTAAATGATCAGTACCTTTTAGAAGATGAATTTGCTATGTTAATGTTAATTGTTGTATAATTTGTAATCTAAACCTGTAATTAAAGTGGGATGATTAAGCTTACGTTATATCTGACACATTGTGAAAGCCATCATGCATGACATCAGAGTTTTTTTATTGACTGGCTACTCTATTGCTATGATAGGCACTAAGACTTTTAGTGGGGTGCCAACACCCAGGAAAGATATTTATCAGAGAGGGCCAGTAAACATAAAACACACATACACAGCAAAGGAGAAAATATTTAGTGTACTTGATAAATCACGTAAAATTCAAATAGAAATCTTACAGCTTTCCAAAAAATCATAATATTTTATTTTAAATCATAAGTTTTTCCAAATGTTAGATTTCGCCAGAATATCTTTCAAAACATCTCATTTGGCCACCATGCTGACATACTGGACACGTGTCAATGACTTGATGAAAGAATCATAAATATAGTTATATTAATAATATTTCATTGTCCCGATCTAACCAACACAAACGTGGCATTTGTGCAAATACCACTGCATGAAAATTTTGTACAGTATTTGTCTTAAAACTGTATTTTACGTAATATTTACATATAATATAAGAAAATGAATCCGCGTTAACCTTCATTATAGTGTTAAACGCAGGCCTGCATTCATATGATACCTGTAAAACTTATGATATTGGCCCCCTTCACGCTCATGGTAACTTCCTGGAACTTTGAGGTACCCATTCCAGTTTGCTGGGCGAGGAAAGCATCCACTCTATCCATATTTTCGCGGTTAATTCTAATCTTTTCGTCTGAGGCGCAATTTGCACAGCTTAAATTTCCTTTCCTAAGTCGCGGTACGAACTCGTAGCACATCCGGCAGAAGTAATGTTTCCCACAAATCAGCTGTTTGACTTTCACATTTTTCTGGTGGCATAAGCTGCAATCGCCAAAACCATAATCCTCAGGAAGGTCCCGCCGTATTTTATACCAGCCATCCATTTTGCTCAGCCAACGTTGTATGAAAGACATTAGCTGCGTGTCCCGAGACTCCATCCGCGTGTTAGTGCATGACGTTGAAGGCTTATGACGTCACCGTCATGGAGACGTTAGACATGCGTTGTCTGTGTTAGGATGCACATTTACGACGTGTTGTAATATATGCCGCACACATCCATACATCCTTCCATACATCCATAACATCCATTCATCCATCCATACATCTATACATCCATATATAAACATACACACACACACATACATACATACATACATACATACATACATACATACATACATATATACATACATTACCAGTATGGGGTTCTGCACAATATACTGTAGACAATTTGGATAAGTGATGGTTCATTGTAATTTATTACGATCATTGATTCGTATAATAATGTTATACCTACGACAATTAATGTATTTAGTCCTGAGTCCTATCAACTACTGTTAATGAGGAATTCATCTAATTTTATTAATGAATGTGCCAAATAGTTAAACTGTTGCTAAAACTGTGTTGAAGAAGAAGAAGAGAGACACAGAGAGACACAGAGAAAGAGACAGACAGACAGACAGAGAAAGACAGAGATAGATTAGAAATGTAGATGTATAACAATTTGTTTTTTCATTCTAGTCTCTCCTACTCTCTAATTGATAAATACATTCAACCAGGTATGTAATCAATTAAACTATAGCCTAACGTTCCATTTCAAAACGATAAAAGCTGCATCAGAATGAATTCTTGGAACAAAGACTCATAAATTCCAAACACAATTCAGTTGACTGAACAATACCAATTATATATTAGTATTAATAATATTCCTGGGACTAAGTATCTTTCAATTGCTTTCTCCGTGTGACATATATAATGTTTAGTATATGCTAAATATACGGACCTCATTAAATGCAATAAGCACTTTTCATATGTGATATTAATTGTAATATAAATATTTGTACGTTATTTTGTTTCCGCAAATGTCAAACATGTAGATTAACTATATGATCAACATAGACATAACAGTATTTCTCTTTCTAGTGTCTAATCCAGAAATATTGTCGGTGCAAACAAGTGGGCATGGTTCTTTGGGATGGTAACCCTTTTGGGGGCCCATGGGGCGAAGCTCTCAGAAGCTACTGCGTTGTTGACAGGGCATAAGTGTAAGTTTAACCATTTCATTTTGAAGAAAAATTATTCCAAGAATCATTCCTGCTGTTTTAATACTTTAATATTGTAATATTCTATATTTCAAAAGGAATATTGGTACCTTCGTACGGGGACGCTCTACAGATACGAACTTCTAAGAGAGAGAGAGACAGGTGTAAGGTGAAGTTGTTTGAATTTGCAACATGCACAATGGAGAGAATGTTGGCATACTTCTTAGTTACTTTCATGTAGTGTGGTTGAAATTTATACGGATATTTATTTATTTGGATATTATGTTTGATATGATATTAACTGGACATGATCTACGCATACATCTAACCAAGTAGGCTGCTCCCATGTGTTCGAAAAATCAGCCATAATTAGTCTAAATTACATTATCTTTATCAGTCATTTAAATAGGGAAGACGATATTTGCCAGAGTAGACAATATCACTTCTGAAAGTGCAACTAACGAATTTCAAAATATATAAATTGTAAAGAAAGTTTTCAGGTAAGTTACAATTTACTTCTGAAGTCCAGGAAGTGAAACTGACCAAGTGGGAGCTAGCAGATTTTGATAGGTACACATCTAAAGTAGGTGCAAGCTGTGTACTCTATAACCCAAATTACACCCATTAATCATACACCAAAAATAAAGAATCACAAGTTCTTTTAATAATACCTAAGATATACAAGGCCTTTTAAAATTGTCAGTATAAATAGTGAGGAAACCTGGGAAATTAGTTTTCTTTAAATATCCAACCCTATGCAAAATACAAAACTGTAGGAGAGCATATTAGACAATGATCCGATAACATATACTCCAATAAAATTGTCATTTTGTACAAGAAAGAATAAAATGTTTGAATTTAAAGCCCTGGGCAAACTGAAGAGAAATTCCACTTATCTGAAAATTAAACCAGAAAACGTTAAACATTTCTTTTTATTGGTGGTAGCAACAAATTAGGATCTTTGTATTTTCCAAGTCAAAATAACATAGCTACTATTATAGTATCTCTAACTGAAAGCTTATCTGAAAAAAATTTTAAAGACGCATCTGAAGTGTCTGAATCTACATTAAAAGTCTGACGGTAGTTTGTTGCTTTCTTTATGAACACAATTTGCTAGTTTTCTACGTCTTGACTTCCTTAATATTCACTATCTTACTGTTTTACTAAAGAACTATATAAAACACTCCCTGTCCCTCAAGAAGAAGGAATCTTCTCCTAAAGTCTCAGGAGAATTGAACAATAATATATTTAACCCTCTGAGGGGTGCTTGCTATTGAATGCAAAATATTATTGATTTTGCATTGTGCTGAAAGACTGTCTCTTGGCTCTCATGTCCTTAATCGTCCTTATATTTGCGTGAGTTTTATAACAATATGATACCTTGCGTGCCCACACAAAACAAAGCAAAAACAAATAAAAATAACATCGTATCAATCCTTTTATTCAATGCAATTATCAGCTAATTCAGTATTGTCGTACATTTAACACAAAAATGGAGATGAAAAGCCAATGATAATTACCCATATGCAATAGTTTATGGTTAAAAATGCATACTGACTTAAAATTAAATCTTGTTTTCAAATGAAGAAGACTTAAACTTGCTGTTGCCTGGAAAACTTGTTGTTTTCCAAGATATAGAGTTACCCTACATTCAGTACATTAAAATATAGATGACATAAAAGGCTGAAAATTAAACTTAAAAATCGCAGATTATGATCTAAACTGGAGAGGGTATCACACTTAACTCGAGAGACCATCACACCTAATTAGAGAAACCATCCCGCTTAACTCGAAACCATCCCATTTAACTCGAAAGACCATAACACTTAACTCGAAACCATCCCACTTAAATGAAGCTCAGAATTATTCTACAGT
This sequence comes from Megalonaias nervosa, assembly GCA_016617855.1. Lineage (NCBI taxonomy): Eukaryota > Metazoa > Mollusca > Bivalvia > Unionida > Unionidae > Megalonaias > Megalonaias nervosa. The sequence continues at coordinate 10,449 of JAECUM010040066.1, read as the reverse complement.
ATACTGATATTTCATCAAAAAATAAATCAAGGAGTGTAATAATTGACATAAGAAATTAGCTTTAAAGAGTCAAAAAGAACGATGGCAAGTTTTCGTCACGTGATTGTTGTTTTCAAAGATCTTGAAATTGAATCTAACAATACATGCTATGCTAAACATCAGAAGAAAAAAAAAATATATCAAACATCGTGCAACATCTTAATTTCATTGCATACAGCAGTTGAAAGAAACATATTCCTGAACCTAAAATTGGTTTCTATATTCCAAATGATCCTGCCAAATGTTTATAAGAATGAATTAACTGTATAGAAAAAAATAAATACTAAACGAAAAGTAAAATTCTTTAATTATCATCTTACTGGCTACTGATCATTGAAATACAAAAACGAAAAGGAAACATTACCAATGAAAAATATATTCACTGATGCATTTTCTCCTGTTTAAAAAAAATTTTTGATCTTTGAAAACTGTTTTAATTCGTCTACTTCACAATTTACGTTGTACAATCACACGACTACAGCTCCTTTGTATTGCAAAGTACATGCTTCCAACCAAGTAATGAGAAGAAAGTCTGTTCATGAGATAAACAAAGATGAAAGAATGTCATATTACAAACACATATATGCAGAACGAAATGTACACAAATGCATGCAATAGTTCATAATAAGGCCACAAGATTTATAGGTTACCGTATATACTCGATTAAAAGACGAGTCTAACTGCAAAATGCACAGACCCAGATCTGTCGGCGCATTATGTAATCAGTAAAACAAACAACATAGACCCTGATCTGCAGGCTCATCTTGCTACGACTGATCAGTATGTTTGTTGTTTGCAGTTTGACTCTATATATAAGTGAGTATATAAGGCAGTCACATCTCCTTAGTCGTATATGCAAAATTCTCTTTGCCTTACATACTATATGTGGCACATACTAATGCAGCGACCTATACAAAGAACTCATTTAAGACATAGCTACGATTCGCTTAATGTGAGAAGTTAAAAAAAAGAAATTATTTTAAATTCCTTTAAGGTCACGGGGAGTTCTGAGACTAAACAAATTTGAAAATGTGCAACAAACGTGCTCATAAATGACAAAACAATACAAGCAGATGCGTAGTAATTATATATATATATATATATATATATATATATATATATATATATATATATATATATATATATATATATATATATATATATTGTGTCTGTTTGCCAACTTCCAAAATAAGCAAAACTGAAACTGATAGGACACCGTATTGCTAGTCAACAATTCAAGACAGACTGCGTATTGCAGAGAAGAACCCCATATGAGCCAGCACATTGTATGAGGGGCAGAGTTTGATGTGCACCGTTCGTAAAGTTAAAAGCATTGTACATAATACATACAGTATTCTTTGAGAAATGAGTTGGTTTACAAAGTAACGGGATTACACGATAAGGGCTTAACTTAATAATGGTAAACTTTGGGCCAGAACAGAGCCTAGCAAAACATCATTGAGCATCTACTTTCTTTTGACCTTTGCGATTTCGTTACATCTCTCTGGAGCTATATTGTCTGGGCATGCGCAAGTGCGACCTCCGTTTGGTGTAGGAAGACAGAGGAATCTGCATCCGCCATTGTTTCGCATGCAGTAATTGGACACTGGAATAAAATATAGAACAATTTAAATGTGTGTCATCTAATACAAGTAAACGTTTAAATATTAAAAACTGGACATACAGGATGATGCTGTAATTAGATAACTGTAGGATTGTATTTACGGGTCTTAATTCTGACATTTTATTAAATCTCAGCACTGTAAAATCACAGTACATTAGCATGATGACGACACAGCTTTGAAAGTTTCATAGCATCGTTTATTTCAATTAGTATGCGCACAATATCGCTTATCAGGTCGAAAGAACTACAGCCTGGCTTGCGGACATCCGAGATAAAAAAAAAAAAAAATGTTTTGACAAAAGCATCAACAAAAGGTGGACTTCACTTGGCACCAAACACCAATTAGAGAGGGGCAATGTTGTTTTGCAGATTCCGACATCTTGACAGAAATATAGAATCAATTAATACTTACATCTGGGACAGTATTCTCTGACCGACGTTATGCCATATAGGCGTCCGTTTCCTCCAGCGGGAAGTGGTAAGTCTTCATTTCGGTTACCACCGTCCCGATTTATATTAGGAATACCCATTCTGAAATAATAATAATAATAATAATAATAATAATAATAATAATAGTTATTATTATTATTATTATTATTATTATTATTATTATTATTATTATTATCTTGACACAACAATGAAGAAAAATACAAACATTAAGTAACACCACCGCAAAGAAAAACAATAGTACTTCGATGGGACTGACGTTCTACTGGGCGAAACGAATTTTCGGGAATTCTAGATAAGACCGTTCTGCTTTTTAACTCTGATATTCTTCAACAACAAAAAATTTTTAAATTAGCTGCTGTGGTGGATATTGGTTGCCAGCTCGGCACCATTTTCATTTAGATCAAACTAGACATCATTAGAAGTTCTTTGGTCAAAACCTTATGCTTTAATGATCATCCATTCAGAGGGAGTAGTGGCAACAAGATTTATAAGTCGTCGTGGCAACCATATTGGATGTTCAACTTGCACCCTTTTTCCTTTAGGACCAACTAGATATCATAAAAGTCTATTAGTGAAAACCCCATGTTAATATACGATCCATTTGCTACGAAAAGAGATAACAATATTTTCAAGATAGGACTTTCTATTCAGCAGGAGTAGCAATAACAAGAATTTTAAAATGGCTGCCTTGGCAGCCATACTGGGCGTCATATTGGCATCATTTCCAAGTAAGACCGACTGGACATCAAGAAGTCTTCAAGAAGTCTTATGGTGAAAGCTCTACGTCAGTAAGACTTTCTGTTCATGTAGATTTGTGATAAGAAGGTTTTGAAGATGGCTGCCATGGCGGCCATATTGAAAGTCAGATCGACACCATTTTAATTAGGGCCAACTACACATCATAACAAATCTTTTAATAAAAATTTCATGTTGATACAACCTTTCACGTAGGAGAATTAGCGATAATAAAATTTTCTAGATATCCACTGTGGCGGCCATCTTGGATGTCCGAGCAGCACCATTTTCATGTACTACCAACTAGAGTTACTTGACCATAGGACACAAATGTGGAAAAGTTTTATGGCAATCCTCCAAGAAGTTTAGAAGGTGTAGCGATAAGAAATTTGTGCTAACGGAAAGGCGCGGGTATGTTGCAGGTCCTTATTTTGGAGAACTGATCTACAGATCCGATACGACCTAAAGCTAAATGCAGTAGTTTTCCAGGCAATCTTGGTCAGTATGGTTCTTTTCTGTAGAAATTTCTTCTCATGGTGTTGATTGCACATCCTCTACAAACTATTTCCAGATTTCCTAAAAAAAAATTTATATCCATATCATTTGTACATATTTCAAACACCTTATGCGCTTTATTTCGCTAAATTTTTAATGGCGAATACGCATAGTTTGTAGAAATTCGATAACCCTTCACGTCAGGGTGTATTCAGTCAAGTGATATCATATTTGATCAAGCAGTTTATAGGACAATTTGTTTAAATGTTTATATATCTCTAATAACGGCAGTCATATTTGATTACAATTTAAGACCAATTGAACAGATTTAAAACCATACCTGCACGGCCACTCATTCTGAAATTTGGCCACACTTTGTTCAGTGGTGCATGGTAAGAAGTTGTTTAAAGGTTGTTCTATTATTAATAACTGTGGTCATAGTTGACTATATTTGTGCAAAACTTCATACCTTCATGGGAATGTGTTTTCTATCTAATTTGGATCAATTCTTTCGAGCGCTTTTTGAGAAGTGTAAAGATTTTATAGTTTATATTTTAAGTCACTTGGGATAGATCTGACAGCAGATCGGCATTATCTGTATAAATGTTAAAAACCCCTTAATGACGGGATGCCTTTTATCAAATTTAATCTAATTCTCTTTTATGGTTATAGAGTTTTGATACAGGCTGCCGGAGTTTAGGGCGGATCGACATCATTTGAACAAATATGAAAAGGCTTTTATTCCATTTTCCTTTTTGTCAAATGTTTTTGAAAGTTGTTTAAAGCTTTTTATTTTTGTCCACGGTGGCCATATTTTACGGTGGATGGACACCATTTGTAATAATTTGAAAGGACTCTATGCCAGATCCCGTTCTTTCAAATTTAGTCAAGGGTGATTCAAGTCATTGTTTTCAATATTTTTAGTAAAGGCGGCCATATTTGATTGTGAATCGGCATCATTTAAAAAACCTTTCTACCAGTACGCACTACGCACCACGCACGATGGAGGCGTGGTCATACCTTAAGTTTACTTAGCAAGGATATCTCCCTCCCACCCCCCAAAAAAAAAAACAAAAAAAAAACTTGAACGAATGTCGCTGTCTCGTGTTTATCTTTAATACTGGCCTGTGAATCGATTATTGAGTTTGATATGTTCTTCTTAAAAAATAAAAGAACATTTTTTTAAATAAATCTTGCACAATAGAATAAGACATTGTACATACAGTTATAGACTTACTACTCTAGATCTAGGGACAAACCATAACAAGGACAAATTATTTATTTCAATTATCAAAAGCATAATTAAAAGTCAGGGATATGTGTATGACACACTCTTGCGAATTATTAAGACGTTACTCACATAGACCAGTCCGACCAATACAGGGTGTTTCCAAAGAATGTTATGTCAAATGGATACGGGGCATTTTCGGTCACAACCCGTCTACCGACTCCATCAGACCGAATGCACTCAATTTTCTTGACGCCTAGTAAAAAAGGAAGCGTGTAAAATTCAGACCTACAGTATTCTATAATAATTTACATTTATGTGTCTGCATTTTTCAGTTAAAGGGATTACAGTTTTGTGAACATCAAAGTCTGAAAATCGCCAACCCACCCCACCGCCAAAAAAATGCAGAATTCTTAGCCTACTTAATATCATACATCAGTCTTTCAAAACAACTGTTTTATTGTTTTAAAAGTGCACAGCGATTGAAGGAGGACAAGTAAGTACATTGCGAAAATTACATGAAAATTATCATAGTTTAATATATGCTAAAAAGTAAAATCTATCCAGGTGTCTTACTCGATTTGTTTAAAACTCAGCCAATATTTTGTCAGAGCGCCAGATGGCGTAATCATTCGCACTTAGTAGATAAATAGAATGGTTGATTGTCCATTTGCATATCTGTTATGCGATGGTTAATCAACAGATGTCATCAGCCGCCGTAGGGTTAATATTTTTCACTATTTCAATATATACTAAACGCAATTCGCATATTTCAAAAGTCATTTGGGATGTCCCAATTTAAAAAAAAATACGATAAGAATCTACCTACGACATCCCCGGTTGATTGAACGTCACTCGTAATCCAAGGGTCGTGGGTCCAATACCCACGCAGTCCAAACTGGCTCAATTGCCTCGACGAATCCTTGGAAAAAGCGCTTACCCTATGTAATCGTTTATAAGACGCGTCAAACTGGAAACAGCAAAGACCCTGATCTGCTGTAACATAACACGCCTACAGATCAGGATCTATGTTGCTTTTTCTGCTCATTACTCTTAATCAACTTCACAGACCCAGCACATTATGCGACTGCAGATGTGGGTCATTGCAGTTTGCAGTTGGGTTCGTCTTATAAGTGAGTACATACGGTTGCTCCAGTTTCTTTGGCGAGATGTGCTTAATGTGCGGTTAAAAAAAAAACACAAACACCTCCAACCCACACACCCCCCTACAAAAAAAAAAAAAAAAAAAAAAAAAAAAAAAAAAAAAACCAACTCTCCACCACATCATTGAGGTCTGATTGTTTCGACTTCAAACAAGAAAAGTTTTATAACGACAATAAGGTTTACGTCGTTTGCTAATGTGTAAACAAAACTTTCTTTCTCTTGTTGAGAACTAAAGCATTTCTAGCAGAACTGTTTTAAGACCAAATGTGCCATTATAGAAGACATTAGAGACAAAATTGTAAACCGAAATCTTCCAGAAAACAGAACTTTGTTTCTTCTCTAAAATAAACGTTTTGTTCAAAGAAAACTCCGTTAATTCTCTGGATTTTAAGAGGGCGGGGGTTACACTTCATTAGTTTTAAAGTTGACTCCATTCTTTCAACTAAAGCAGCAAGGGTGAGAACGGATGTAATCCTTATGTTTTAAAATATCATCTGGGTCAATAGACAATTATTTTGTTCCCAGTAGTATTAAAGAAGAACTAATTTAGACTGTAAAATAGATTACAAAACGTTTATATTTGTAGTCGATGAAACTAACAATATTAATAATATTAACTACCACCCAGGTGTAGGGGTAATTTCCAATAATAGCATTTATGTTATTTGAGGACTTTGCCGCCGGTTTGAGTCAGTTATCAAAACCTGGCGGCACATCAAAAAGTGTCAGTTTCTTCTATTCTAAGTTCATTATTTGGTCATTATCTCCGATGGGTGATCGGCCGCAAAATTGATCATCTCCAGTTTATAGCTGACGTCGAAATCGTGTGTAGAATCAATATCTAAGTTACGACATCTTACTGCTGGCAGGCAACTTGACATACGACATCTTACTGCTGGCAGGCAACTTGACATCGATTGAAAACTGTATAGTTCAACGCGACATGGGCCAAATATTGTTTTTAAGCCATGGGAACGACTGTCAGTGACCTATGGTGAGGAAACTTTGTCATACTTTTATGCTATTATTTTCTGTTAACATATTATTTATAATTTAGATTTATTATTCTTTGTTTGATTGTTCGATTTATCTTGGACGTATGTTCTGAGTTACATATTTATAAATGCCAATACGTCTTATAGAATTTGTTAAGTATGCTGTTGGAAAACTGCAATTTAATGTCTCCAGATTCTATGCAAGTGATTCTAAGTGTATGACTTTAAATTACACACGTTAACATTCTTAATATTGCGTCTTTGCAGCTCTCAGTTTCCTCGTTGGAGTTGACAGAGTTCATTTAAAAATATATTTCTCAGTATCATGCCGGTAAAAGGTTAACATGATGAAAGTCACAATATTGCACAAAATAAAGTGTAGATAAGATTTAATTATAATGCAAGTTGTTATAAAATAATGTCTCAGTATGGCAACTGATGGCGTCGTGACTCGAGACTGACACAAGGACATTGAGTCATGTATGTTGCAGGTCCTCATTATGGAGAACTGATCTACAGATCTGATCCAACCTAAACGTCCAGGACAGTAGAAGGTCCTCATTATGGAGAACTGATCTACAGATCTGAACAAATCTAAAAGTCCAGGACAGTAGAAGGTCCTCATTATGGAGAACTGATCTACAGACCTGAACAAACCTGAAAGTCCAGGACAGTAGAAGGTCCTCATTATGGAGAACTGATCTACAAATCTGAACAAACCTAAAAGTCCAGGACAGTTGAAGGTCCTCATTATGGAGAACTGATCTACAGATCTGAACAAATCTAAAAGTCCAGGACAGTAGAAGGTCCTCATTATGGAGAACTGATCTACAGACCTGAACCAACCTAAAAGTCCATAGCAGTAGAAGGTCCTCATTATGGAGAACTGATCTACAGATCTAAACCAACCTAACAGTCCAGGACAGTAGAAATGCTGTATCTAGATAACCAAGCAGAATTTGTTTTTGTTTAATAAAAAAAAAAAGTATTAGTTACCTTTACATGTTCTCGAAAGTTAAAACATTGCTACAACTCAGATTTTCTTAGTATCGTATTGTTCGTTTATTTTTTCTTCTTAATTTAACGTCTACCCTTTAAGCTGACGATCAAATCGCAGATTAGTTATCAGTAGAATTGAAAATTTAAAGCATTGGAAAAAATTTCTCTCTACCCAAATAGACAATTCTCTCTCTCTCTCTCTCTCTCTCTCTCTCTCTCTCTCTCTCTCTCTCTCTCTCTCTCTCTCTCTCTCTCCAGTTTGATCGATTTACATGTACATGAAATCAGGGACCGATGTTATCAAAATTGGTTCCGGATGAAATAAATTACAACTTTACTGACTGAGTGGAAATCACTTCAAAAGAGTGCCCCGTCAAAGCTTTAACAAACTAAAAATGTTGCGAAACATCTGTGATACAAGTTTGAGAGACACAATGTACACACTCATTCATTATCATATATTTTACGTTCTTTTTGAGAGATATAGAACAAATAAAAAACAAAATAAAAACAATGAAATCTGACATTTAACTATCATTAATATAACAACTGTATGATCTTGTTAAATTTTTTTATTTTATTAAATTTAAGCTTTTGGAAACGTGCTATATTTAGGAAGACATTTATCTAAAACATGAAAGGAACATTATTCATTGTTCAAAGAAGCTTTAATGGAACAAATTTACTTTCACAAAATAACTTGCATAAGCAATATATTACAGATAAAGTCATTGCACAGAGAGAGAGAGAGAGAGAGAGAGAGAGAGAGAATATTCAAAACACCTGGTAAAAAGGGGAATTTTCTCTTATAATCGCGATTTTCATGAAACGCCTCAAAAGAAGTAATGTAAAGTGAAATAAACCAAGACATATAATTAGTTTCAACGAGTCTGGATGTGTACTTAAACAAGAAAATAAGAGTACAACATCATTAGTTCACCATCACAAGTTCTTTTTCCGTTTGATCAATTATTTCCTAAAATGAAACAATGACAATTATTGTTGACCCTCTAGTCCTCCCTCCCATAACTCTACGGCTCCGGCACATAATTCGAAAGAATTACAGTGAACAAGTCCCTGTCTTGTATATAGAAAGATGTTTTAATTCAACAGGAAATAACTAATATATCCATGCATCCGGTCCTTTTAGAGCTATTGCATCATCGACATGGATGACTTTCAGGTAGAAGCGTTTTGCTTTCAATGCAACAAACAAGTAAATAATAATAGCAATAATGTGTGTGTGTGTGTGTGTGTGTGTGTGTGTGTGTGTGTGTGTGTGTGTGTGTGTGTGTGTGTGTGTGTGTCTACGTTGATGATCATCTGACTTTGGTCAGGTTGTTAAAGAACAGATCCTGATGCCGATATGCTTGTTATGAAGAATAAAAATAAATAAAGTGTATGCCTTATTGCCCATACAGGTGGACTGAGACGCCAGAGCAATAAATAAGTTCAATATTATGTTGATTCCTCTTGCGAGACACGGTAAATCAACCAGATGTTATTTGTGGAGTCATTTATGAACCAGACACAGTCTATCCCCAGACAAATAGGCATGCACAATACGTGCATATCTATTTAACCGTTGCTCTAACTGGATGCGTGCAGAATTTTTTTCATTTGGAACGTCATAATGTTATCCATACGTCATACAACAAGCATTAAATACATAGGAAAATAGCTAGTAATAAGCAACAAAAAGCAAACTGTGGTTGTCGTTAAATTTAATTTTAAAGGAAATACATTAAATCACTACTTTCTGTTTAATTAAACGAAGAAACAAATTCCTTTTACAGCAATAAAACAAATATTTTAAAAGCAATGTTTAACAAGTGAAAATGTAATTCCTTTTTGACAAGAAGTGTTCTCAAATAAAGTAAATCTTGCTAGAAAAAAATTAAAAGGAATTTCTTAGAAAGCGAAAATGTGTGTGTGTGTGTGAGAGAGAGAGAGAGAGAGAGAGAGAGAGAGAGATTTTTATCGTAGCTTTAACAATGTTTCAGTCATATCGCTACGATGTCTGCAGTGTGACAGTTTATAGTGATGTCTAGCACCGGGGTGTCATGCCGCAGACATTTAGCATCATGTCCCAACGCGTCAATTCATATTGACACCAGATCGACCAGTCCTAACACTAATCTCTTAATGCTAAACGCCAAGCGAGGCAGTTGCAAGTACAATTTTTAAAAGTCTTTGGTATGACTCGGCCAAGGTTCGAACCCACAACCTTCTGCATCCGAAGCGAACCCTCTAACCACTTAGGCCACACGAGCGATCAAAAATGGACATAATAATCTCACTGAGGTGGTGAGATACAGATGTGTATGGTCTATACTGACCCGGGGTCAGTTATCATTTTCACTGTGATATGTAAGAATATTGTCTATTGTCATTTAGAACCGCTCCGGTGGCCTAGTGGCTAGAGCGTCCGCCTCGGATGCGGGAGGTCGTGGGTTCGATCCCCGGTCGAGTCATACCAAAGACTTACAAAAATGGCACTAACAGCTGCCTCGCTTGGCGCTCAGCATTAAGAGGTCAGTGTTAGGACTGGTCGGCCTGGTGTCAGGATAATGTGACTGGGTGGGACATCATGCTACATGTCTGCGGCATGATGCCCCAGTGCTAGACATCACTATAAACCGCCACACTGCAGACATCGTAGCGATATGACTGAAAAATTGTTAAAGCTACGTTAAAAATCATAATCACATCACATCATA
>JAECUM010040065.1:0-13319 GCA_016617855.1 Megalonaias nervosa | reverse complement strand
TGGTAAATGAGACAATAGGATTTTTAAGACTGCGTGTTCTCTTTGCTCAAGTAAATGATACAATAGGGTTTTTAAGACTGCGTGCTCTCTTTGCTTTGGTAAATGAGACAATAGGATTTTTAAGACTGCGTGCTCTCTTTGCTATGGTAAATGATACAATATGATTTTTAAGACTGCGTGCTCTCTTTGCTGTGGTAAATGAGACAATAGGGTTTTTAAGACTGTGTGCTCTCTTTGCTGTGGTAAATGAGACAATAGGGTTTTTAAGACTGTGTGCTCTCTTTGCTGTTGTAAATTATACAATAGGGTTTTTAAGACTGTGTGCTCTCTTTGCTGTTGTAAATTATACAATAGGATTTTTAAGACTGAGTGGTGTCTTTCCTATGGTAAATGTTATTTAATAGTGGATAGCGGGTTAATCACTGCCCAACCAAATCAATCAAGAATTTCAATGAATGTTCACAAATATTTGCAGTGATTTATTTATTTCAAACACTTCACATTCTTTTCACGCATTTATTTGTGTTGAATGTAGATATGCTTCCAATTTAAACGTTCTCATTTTTCATGTATATGTATGCAGTGTGCTGAGTGTTTGAATTTACTTTCTTTTCCCATCTTGTATATGCTTCCTGTGTATCCTGTTCATTACTTTTTTGCTTTATCTCACTTTTAATAAATCATGTGTATGCTTGCGTCTTCCATCATAACTATATCAAAGGATATTCCGTGATTGCTTGTTTAAGATAGAGTTTAAGATAAGATTAAGACAGTGTGTACAGTAAGATTATGAATGTGTGTAAAGCAAGATTTAAAAATGTATGATATATTGCCAATGCTAAGTAGTATTTGACGGCGAAGACATTTACACACCATCTTGTGCCCTATTTGTGTCCCTATTTCCACCTCCCTCCCCATCCATGAATTTTTATCATTTGTTGCATTTTGTGGTAAAATGAGCGAACCATGATATGGGTCTTTATAAAATTGTTTTTCAAACTACAACTGTCTATGGAAATTCTGTTGAACAGTCATGACCTCAATACACAATATGATATTTACTCCATTATGTTCAAGCAAAGCTTTTTGGTAGAATCATGTGCGGCACCTTAAGGTTAAATTCTAATCTCGATTTATGGCATGATGACGCATAATTAATTATTTTTTTGTATGTTTCATTGAACATTAAGGGACTGAAGAATGTATGCCATTCGACAAGAGTGTAGCATGACAAGTGTGAGAAGTCGTTCATAATATATGACTTTATCTGTAAAAATAAAGGATAATTATCTTCGTTGATAAATAAGATAATTGAAGTTCATTAGCAACAAAGAATAAGAGCTTTCGATGTCTAGAAAGTGATACGGGATAATATAAAGACTTTATCACACTGATAAATTATGTTTAACTCAGGATCACACATCTTAAAGTTTGGAAAAGAACATATCTCATTGAATATTCTTACGCTGTGTATCATCTTGAGCTTGAAACTGCCGATTGTACTCCTTAAGTTAGTTTCAACATCCGAATACTCCTTGTCCGCGGTTTTTAGTGTAACAACCTCTAGGTTGTTTTTGTCCTTTTGATTCCAGTTGTCAGGTAATGGCTGCAAATCACCTGTTAATTTAAAACATAACGTAAGATGTCATTTACTCTGACTTACATTATTATTATTATTATTATTGTTGTTGTTGTTGTTGTTGTTGTTGTTGTTATCTGCTGTACAATATTATCTGCTGTACAGCAGATAATATGTTTATATTATATACATTAATTTGTAAATACTTAAGAAAACGTAGGAGTAGATTCTATGCAGTATTTATTGACTATGAAAAAACCTTTGATAGGATAGAAAGACATTTACTGTACCAAAAGCTAGTTAGTAAAAATATTAGCGGAAACATGTTAAAAATCATTAGGGCAATTTATAATGATGTAAAAGCATGTGTTAAGTCCATGGGAGTGTTTTATAGCCCGTACTCTTTTCTTTACTTCTGAACGATTTGAAACCCTTTGTAGCTGAAGGAAACAGGGAAGTATTAGTAGAAACCTTAGAACTATTTTAACTGTATTATGCAATTTAATTCTCTTTGCTGACACTGCTCACCAGTTGTAAAATATGCTATACTGGCTGCATATGTATTGCCTACAGTTGATCTTAAAAGTGAATATGGAAAAAAACAAGAGTCGTTATATTTCGCAGAGTTGGCTTTCTCAGAAGTTGCTATAAGTGGTACTGTGACCATACAGAAGTAAAGATTGAATTATATTATAAGTATTTAGGATGCATATTTTCTTCAATAAAACTCTTGGCATATGCGTCAGAAAACTCTATCTTTGCAGGTGCTGAAGGCTGGTCATATATTGAAGCAAAGTCTTTTAAAATTTGGCGGATTACCCGTAACTGGATTGTTTCGTCTGTTTGACATGAAGATAGCTCTCATCCTTAACTATTGGGCTGAGGATTGGAGGTTTTACGATGCCAATGATATTGAAAATGCTCATTTCTCATTTTGTAAATATATTCTTGGTACATCTGAATCTACTCCAAATGCATTCGTATATAACGAATTAGGAAGAATTAGTATGCAGTGTATAAGATATAAAAGTATTTTGAAATATTGGCTAAGAATTTTCAATATGATAGAAGATAGATATCCAGAGGAATGCTACCAACTATAGTTAAGATGGGAGAAAGATTGTGACTGCTTGGCTAACAATGCTAAAAAGCTTATATTTGCATTTGGATTTGGCAATATTTGGTGTACGCAGGGCGCAAATGATGAAAATACATTTCTTACATTATTCAGCCAGAGATGTGAAGTTATTTTAAGCAAAGACTGCAGGATGAAATTAAGTCGTTGGTTTCTATAGGTCATTGGGAGTAGAATTCAATTGTCAAAGATATCTAGAATTGTTGGGAGATAGCAATTTTTGTTATATAATCACAATACTTAGAGTGGGAAACTTGCCAATCAGAGGTAACAGAAACATATGAAAGTATTAGCTATGAGGAAAGACTGTGTCAATTTTGTATGTTTAACATCGGAAATGAATTCCATTTCATTAGTGCTTGTCCGCTATATGGAGAAATAAAAAGAAAATATTTACGCAACTTTCTATATAAAAAGCCAACGTTAGAAAAATTTGTCTTTTCTACAAAATGGCATTAGTAAAATTTTGAGGACTAATTTAGCAATGTTTACTATAAAAGCCTTAAGGGTTAGAGAAACCGTTTTATCACCGACTCATGCTACATAAGACTCTATATCAATATCACAAAACTTGCTCCATGCAGGTTATAGGGTTCCCCTTTAATTCGTTTGTGTGATTACTGTGTAATATATAATTGTATCTCACACATTTCTAAAAATGCAATAATGATTACTTTCATGTACATCACTTGCAATATATACGATGTTTTTCTGCTACGTACTATAACATATTTTTGTACCACTTGATGTATTGATATGCATCATGGGCCTGTATTACAAGTAAACATTATTATTATTATTATTATTATTATTATTATTATTATTATTATTATTGTGATTTTATAAAATGGAAATTATTTCGCGAATAATTTTCTACATGTCACACTTAGGTATAAAATAAAAGTAGAGCAAGTACATTCAACGATCAAAAGAAATATAAATCTCTTGTTTACAAAAGTGTTTAAGATATTCTCATAAATGAAAGGCATGCAAACAATGGTCAGGTGTAAATGTTCCTATGGGAGCGCATAATTCTTTATGGGAAGTAAAAAAAGTACGAGAAGCAGCTAGTCTTGTCTGTGTTCCATGCAAAAGAGAAACACATGATACAACGAACAAAATAATAGACTGATTCCAAAGAGCCAAAATTACCACGTGGAAACAAAGAAGCGCCTAAAACGAAAGAAAATCTTTTGATCGAGTAGCACGTCTCTTGAAGATAGCACGCACAAAGAAACGTAAGACGATAGCAAGGACAACATAAAACAAACCCAGGAAACTTCTTAAGGAGGTTAAAATGCGATAATGAAATGTAAATATCCGCAATTGAAATGCAAACTCACTCCCCGATTGGACTGAAGCTGTTGCACATCAGATACAACTAACCACCATGAGCATAATTAAAATAGGTTAAAATAGTTTGCAATGGGTCAATTTAAATATATTTAAATGAATAAATTATTCGATATAAGATATGTCACTGCCAAAGCAAATAACAAAACAAATTCAACCACCTGAATTCGTCTTTCAACTAAACACATAATTTATATGTACGAATGGACAGAAATTAAAAAGAATTAGACCAAAATTATTTGGAAATCATTAGAGGCAAATGTAACAAATATCAATTTTACGGCGGCAAAAATAATGATTTCTGAGAATTTTTCGATGACATACACTATCATCCTGAAAATGACCATCGGTCGGTACTTTCAACAATTTGGTTTTGTAAAGAGCAAATAGTTTCGATGACATATGACATATGAATAGACCCATTCCGGATGGAAATTGATGATGTAATTAGAGTATACAATTAGAATAAATAAATAGAGTATACATTTAGAGTATACAATTAGAATAAATAAATAGAGTATACATTTAGAGTATACAATTAGAATAAATAAATAGAGTATACATTTAGAGTATACAATTAGAATAAATAAATAGAGTATACATTTAGAGTATACAAAGTTTTAGAACATGTAAGGGCTCTGAATATACTGATTTGAGATGAAATGAAAATGCTATCGAACGTCCATTCGATATTTTATGAAAGATTAAAATGGATGAAATGTATCTGAAATCTGTATGAAATAACTGATCCAGGTTGCATAAATCGTGTTAGAGCAACTGAAGCAAAATGTATTAGAAATGTTGAGAAGTTAATTGCATTTGAATCTTTTAGTTCTAACGTCTACGACAATGGAAGTGTCACTGTGTTGGAATAACTTATTTTTTACAGTATTGTCTGATCACAGTTAATAAATACCTCGTGTGTACCAAATGCAGGAAGCATTTTATCCACCAGAAGGGTTGTTAGAGGCAAGGCAACAGCATATGTGCTTATATATATATATATATATATATATATATATATATATATATATAAATATATATATATATATATATATATATATATATATATATATATTTAATACAGAGCTGCAGTAACTAAAACAGATACAGATGGATATCCTGTTTGATGAGCAATCATGGTAAAAGTCATACAACTGAACTGATATTTGACCCAAAAGCAACAAATCATTTCGAAAAGCAATTTTACTTTCAAATTGATGAATGCAAGTGCGTTTGGCAACCAAATGGAACATATCAAGAAATGATAAACAGTTAAAGCGTGTGAAGAAATATGTCGTTGTTAGATTTTTATTTCTGTTTTTGTTTTGGAGAGGGAGAGTTGCTGTTTATTCTCATTTAAGTTTCATTTTCAGTGTTTATATTTTTTAATGTCAAACTCATATATCATTTGTAAAGAGCATAGAACTATCATTGACAGAGATATAGTGGTAGCAAGATGGAAAAACAAAAATGAAATTAACTAAACCACTTTACCGAGGATTTAGAATGGCAAAGTTATTTGGCATCCCACACAAACATTACAAAGTTCATCGACTTCTCAATTCCAAAGATCAGCAGAAATTCGTTCCATGTAGAGAGTTTTGTGGCCAAGTAACATTTATTTATTCAGAAATAATAAAGACACAACAAAAACGTGTTGGCGTTTTAAAAAAAAAATTGTATTACACAATAATTTGCAATTCGAAATGAACGAAAATTTATTTTGTCTCTCACATGTGAACTTAACAGGAGATGAATTTACCTAGATGATAAAATCATGAAATGTATTCGATCCAAATGAATAGCTCTGCTTTGTCTACGTACGACGATATGCTTTTGTTGTTGGCAACAGGTGTATTCTGCTGTGCTTCATTACACGATAAAGTGCTGTATTGTTTAGTTGGTTTCGCTGCAAACCATGATAAAATAAACATTTGGCTCTTACTCTATGAACCACGAAGAGTAAGTGGTGCATCGTCAACATAATAATAGAGAGCACAGATTAGAATACCTATATTAATTTCACTAAAGAGTTCATTTTCTTATCAAATGGGCAAAATTGTGCATACGTGAAAAAAATATATATAATTCTCCCGCCTATATTCACTTTCGACACCAAAACCAATTGGAGACTTGGCCATTAATAATTACACAAGATTTGATGCTTCGACGAAAAAGGTTTTATCTAATTTATCTTTGGCTTATCAAAACAATACATATCTTTTTTGTTTTGCAATAAATTGGTCTATATACTATTGCTTATATGTGGAAATATCTTTGAATAAAAAGCTATTTTAGAGCAATGTCTAATACCAGTGTATTAGTGATGTTCATTCTTCAAGCTGGTAAATGTTAAAGATATAAATTTGCAAATTATTTACATCTTTTATCGTGTATCGTACAGATATGATATGTTTCCAAACTATTTGTGATCTTTAATATGTCTAACCCAAATTTTGATTTTGATATTTGGAGAGTTCTCAGTGAGCCCCATATGCTCGATTTACCTTTTGTTCCATGCAATGATTATGACAATTTGCTTATGTAACAATCGTAGCATTGATAGACGAATAGAAAGAAAATTAAAACCAACAATAACAAAATGAAAATTGCTTTATATGGGGTTGACTCCAAAGGCTTGTGTGCTTTTATGTTTCTTGAATGTAATTGTTGTTTTATAGACAATGCCTGCACCATGTATTTAACTGTTTCAAGATTAAGTATAAACTTACCCGTCATTCTATCCAGTCGTACGACCTTGACCTTGTTGGAAACATTGCTTACTTCAAATTCCTCATACTTTGAAAAATCAACACAATATTTCAGCCCATCTGTGTCTGTAAAATCGTAGGTCTTGTCACCTTTTGTGAAAGAGATTTCCAACTCGATCCCAATTGTTTTGGAGTAAGGTATAAGAATGTGTTTCGTCTCTTCATAACACCATTCATAGTACTGTTGCACCAGTTTTCCCACAGTCTCACTTTGTAAAGTTGCATTAAGTGTCTGAAAAAGTTGTTAAAGATGCCTAACACTGATCAAAACCCATGTTAATTCAAGCTGAGCTTATAATGTAAACATTATCTTCAGAATATGACGCCAATCAGAGAAAGAAAATCAAACTGGGAATTACGCCATACGATCATTATCTTTTATTCCTCCCACGAAAGCTGATTTTCCTTCACAAAGTATATCAAACTTAAATGGTAGTTGTGTACAATAAAACTGTAAAACTATTACTAAAAGCCATAACAGCCATATGACCAATAGGCACATCTGTTTTCAGAAATTATTTACTCATCATGAGACATATGATGCCGCTAAATATAACTGTTTTAACACATTCAGTACGTCCTTTGGACTTCTCCATGGATTTATAACGATCATTGACGTAAATTAGTAATGTCTGCCTGAATGTATCACATGTAAAGCTTAATAAATATTGGCCTGAATTTATTGTTGATATTATCTGTAAATTTAAGCAAATGAAACAGAACTATTGAAGAATATATGAAAGATTTAATTATCTTCTGAGCACGCACTCTTAGATGACATAAAATTAACTACCACGAAATTTTCTCCTAATTTGCTATGTATTTGTATCTCCTTTCCAACTGCTTGAGCTTATATAAGTACAAATATTCGGAAATATTCTTCTTGTGGTTTTAATTGCTATCAGTACTAAAACAGCCAAAATTGTAAAGTTATTATCATCATTAAAGTAATCTAATATGAATAAATATCAAACACTTTTGAATCCCATATTACTGTCAAGCAGAGAAATACTTTATCTCCATTATTCTTTATATTTTGTATATATGACAGTTCAAACTATCAATGTTTAATTCAGCTGTGTCTTTGCCATAAATAAAATAAAGCCTTTTATTTATTTTTTTTGCATGTTGTTATGTTGTTAAAGCAAAAGAAGCTCTACAATCTTTGGTAAACCTTTCGAAAGTTACTATGGGAGATTTTGTTGACAAGTGAATACTGGTAAGAACAAAATAATGATCTTGAAAGAGGAAGACAGACAGCAAAACATTTTAATTTTTTTATTACTGTATAATATTGTATATCTGTCTTTACCAATCAAAATGTAATTTATTTGATTTGATAGAAGTTTTCGTATTTCATTAAGGTGCTGAAGTATGGGGATTTCACGACGCAAAGCTTGTAGTAAATGCGCACGTATCTTGAAAGTCAAGAAATAAACAAATCTGGATGCATAATATAAAGAGCCTGGTAAAATACTACCTTATATAATATGAAAAATGACAATTCTAAAGTTTTGCTGCTTGAAAAATATTTACTGTTCTAAAATTATATTAAATCTTGTATATCTTACAATAATGGACATCACGTCAAAACTAGACGAATTAGGACAGTCATATTTATAGCTATATCAGAATGACGTTGTGATATCTAATTAAACAAAGATCATATGACGAGTTTATGTATTCATGGAGGGAGTCTCTTGATGCTTCATGTAAAATTAGCTATTGCGATATGTAAAAAAACAGTCTAGAATTGCATCCATATATATGTACAGTAACAAATAATCCATATGAAGTAC
Source organism: Megalonaias nervosa (assembly GCA_016617855.1). NCBI lineage: Eukaryota > Metazoa > Mollusca > Bivalvia > Unionida > Unionidae > Megalonaias > Megalonaias nervosa. The sequence continues at coordinate 4,679 of JAECUM010040065.1, read as the reverse complement.
CTCTTGTTTTCGAACACTAACACATAATCTCGCTGTATAACTAGGTCGTTATGTAAGAATACCAAAAGAAAGGAGATTTCGTTTATTATATAACCAAAATATGACTGAAATATAGTATAATTTCCTTTTTGTAAGTCATTTTTGAATCCTAAGTATCGAAACAATATATTTGCCGTGGCACTTTATCTTTCCTCCAACAAATCGCAAATTTGAATCTGTCATGTCTTTCTCAATCAAAAGATAAATTTATTAGCCTAGTTAAATATATTTATTTTAAAATAAAACTTAGAGACAACACAATCATCTGATCACATATGTGTGTTGTCTCCTTGATAATTCTGTTTGCGGACATATTGCTACTTGCAAATACATGTACGGTATAAACAAATTATAGTTATGTGGTTCATGTCAGGCATATAACATTATGTTGGTTTAAAGCCGAGTAAACTAATTGCATTATGCTATTATTATTTCAGTTCCATTTATCATCTTTCACTTCCTCAATGAAAACGATTCACGTATTGTTAGATAGGTCTTAGCTCTTAGATATATACATCATATAATAAATTTCATGAAGCAAACCAATTGTGGAACATTGATTAGGTTAGTCTTGGCCACACTTAGGAACACAAAGTTGGTAAAAAGATACCAAATTCTATGAAAGACTGAATGGGACTTCATCTGGCAAGCTATGTTGTAAGTGATGTAATGATAAAACTAATGATTAGATAATACTACCATTTTAGGTCGGGAGTTCTTTTGCTTGATAGTTAATTCATTAAAGAAATAAACAAGCGATCAGAAAAATATAACGTATTTCTGGCCAACAATGTAACGTGCAATTTGATTATTCATAGCTCCACCGTTTGACAATAAAAGATGTTATATAATGCTGGAATCGTTAGTGCAATTGTCACTTGACTTTCCGTCGGTAAAACTTAATCTCCGAGAAAAAAAACCCCGAAAATAATGTCTTGAAATCTTTATATAGTAGCACTATTATTACGTATTTATCAATCCGAAATGAGCTTCAATACATATTTGTTAAAATACTGCATTACTTACTGTGAGAACTTTTAGTATTTGCTCGTTAGCGCTCCTTACATTGCCAGCAGTACCCTCAAAGATTATTTCATTGGTTTGTTTTGAAACCTCGACTTCAACATCTAATTTCCTGCATATCATTTCTATCTCTTGGATCTGAAATACAACATGTTAGATATATTTATAAATGCGTACGCAAAGCAACCATGCATACGGAAACAATAAAACGTTCGATGTGTATTACGAAATTAAATGTTTTTGAAAGAGACAAATCATACATGGTTGCTGTACCCAGTTTGTCTGTGGCTACTCGCGCTTCATCGGATTAGGTGATTTAACACGAAGTCGATATCAATGAATGTCGTACACTAAATCCAAGTATATTGAATAACGGAGAAATAATCCTCACAAGCGAATCATCCAGTGTAATAACTACTGTTTCTGAGGAATAATACTTACCAAATATTCCGCTGAAATGTAAATGTAATTACACAGATGCACCAATTGGTACCTTTCCTTCAACGTTACAAAGTTGAGAATACATTAATGTCATATAATGGAGCCGACAAGCTTAATATTCCCATTCTTTCTATTCTCGTTAAAAGTTGCTTTAAATTAATTACAAACTCTTGAAAAACAAAATCTTTATCATTCATCCTCTTTAAAACTTATTATTTTCCGAGCCACTATATATGCATTACGGTCGCACACATTCGGCTAGTACTAACGAAATGAGGAATTCATAATTATTTGTGTGGGTAAGACAACAGTTAAAAACGACCAAACGATTACTAGAAAAACGCCGGTTCTAGTGAATGAATACATCCACGCAAATACATCTTACCTGGCAATGTAACTTTGTCTATTCATGTATCCTAAGCTAAAACCTAATTCTCTTAATTGTATGGGTGCCATATACCAAAGACTATTCGATAACCTCTCTAAAATAAAACTTATTACAGACTTTGTTAGCATATGTGTTAAACCTACATCACTTAGCCGCATTTTGCCAATCACGTCATTCTTCAGTGGCTCATGTCCTGAGAAATCGTGATCTACTTGTTTTATTATTGTCTGGAAAGCCTTGTTTGTCTGGTCCACGCTATCCGATATAAGCTTCAGCAAGACAAAATCACGTTTCTCGTGGTCAATATTTGTTGGGTTTTCACTGAAAACGGTTTCATCACCGTCGACATCTGGAACTTGAAAACAATTCCATGATGTGATTACGTGTACTACTACTATATAAAACATTTTTACAAATTACGTATCAAAACTGGAAGAAAACACAGGAAAAAGTCGCTTGCAATTCTGTTCTATGACTGTCCACTCATTTTCAAAAGTGCTAGAAATTGATATACATTCTCAAACTTCGTGAATTAGTCGGTTAAATTATAGCTTTTTCAAATGGAAGACAAAAGGGAAAATTCTGAACGAGTGGCAGAGAAGTCTTTATAATCATACATTAATACATGAGCTTGATGTCAAAACATCACTGATGCCGCAAAGATTATTTTTCTGCACAGGTACGGAAAACACAAATGCTTTCGTTTGTACACCAACTTTAGCAACTCATCTTGTCAACCATATTGACAAATCAAAATAAAATGTTTAATAGTTACTGTCGGCAAAACGAACTCCCTTCTTCTTTTTCCCAGTGACATCCTTTTGTACATCCTGGAAAGTCTGATTAAGGATATCCTTAAATACCTGTAAAATAGCGATTTCACAAATTATGACTTGTTTTCCAGTTGAATCACTTGTCACCATATATGTAACAACTGTGGCTAGCTGATTTCTGTACTGTGGGCAACTTATACCTATTATTTAAACAATTAATAAACTACCATTTTGATATCGCTTTTATCTTGTTTCACTTAACACTTATATACTTTTAAATCCTGTGAAAGGGCACCGAGTGGCAGAGTGGTCTAAAGCGCTCATCGTTACGGATCACTGCTGTCTCACCTCTGGCTGCGTGGGTTCGAGTCTTAGGCTCGGCTAATGTTGGTACGTGAGAAAGCCTGCCAGTAGCTTCTCGTGGGTTTCCAGGGTTCTTCCTCCACCAGTTATACTGGCCACCATGTATAGCCTATCTTGTCATGAAAAATGACGTTAAAGTCAACAACAGAAATCCCGTGAAGTCACTGTATAACATTTGTATTTTGAACTTTATCTCCAAACTGAGATACAGATCGAATCACGACATTAGTAATTATTGGCCATCGCAACCCACGCTGTGAGACAGAAGCGTTTTCTCTAAGGATTATGTTTCAGAGCGAAACATCAAGTAGTCTTCCTATTTGTTAGCAAGAATCATATATGAACTAATTAGTGATAAAATTCAAACGACCAACGAACAAAAGACATTCAGATTTGTCTGAAATCAAATGTTGTCATTTATTTAATTTAATTGTAAACATGATGTTGCGTTTTTATATATTGCTATTAGATCTCTCCTGTGCTTATAATTGACAAATGAAGGCATACTAAAATTCTCAAAGCTTTAAGAGCTATTTAGTATCATTAACGTAATTTATTAAATATTATGAATAAATGTCCAATTCTTGCGACTCAGGTAGTGCTGTCAAGCTGGGCGATATAATAACTTTATCTTCATTATTATTTATATTCATTATTAATTACATAATTTAAAACATCAATTCTAACATCAATAGCGTGCTAAGCATAACATGAAGCTGTTTACTCTGTTGCATATCTAAAAATGCTCTACAATCTTTGCTAAATCATTTTGAAAGGATACTGTGAGAGATTTTCTTGACTAGTGAATAAGACTAGAATGATGATCTTGTAAAAGGAAGATACAAATAACCTCTTTGTATCATTTTTATATTGTACAGGATGTGGTTTTACTTATCACGGAGAAACGTAATTTATTTCTTTTCATAAGTAGTTTCCGTACTTGTGTATATACTTATACATCTTGTAGTTTCTGTACTTGTGTATATACTTATACATCATGTAGTTTCCGTACTTGTGTATATACTTATACATCATGTAGTTTCCGTACTTGTGTATATATTTATACATCTTGTAGTTTCCGTACTTGTGTATATACTTATACATCTTGTAGTTTCCGTACTTGTGTATATATTTATACATCTTGTAGTTTCCGTACTTGTGTATATATTTATACATCTTGTAGTTTCCGTACTTGTGTATATACTTATACATCTTGTAGTTTCCGTACTTGTGTATATACTTATACATCTTGTAGTTTCCGTACTTGTGTATATACTTATACATCATGTAGTTTCCGTACTTGTGTATATACTTATACATCTTGTGCATCCCCTGTATAATGTGCTTATTAGGAACTGTACCTCCAAACCAAATACAGAAAATTGAGATTCGCCTTGTAAGATATAGACAAATTGGGTAGAGGGATTACATTTATAGTCATATATCATCTAATTGTCTCTATGTAGTTGCAGAAAACATACATAAAATGTGTATAAAATCCAAATGAAACAAAGAAAAGAGTGATTCGGAAGTTTCTAGATGCAAGATAGGCTGTGTTATTTATTTAATTAGATGTCTCCTTTTAGTTGATCTTGGGGCATTTTATGACGTGCCATATGTAACGACACGACTAAGTAATGTGTGTGTGTGTG
>JAECUM010040064.1:0-13015 GCA_016617855.1 Megalonaias nervosa | reverse complement strand
GATGTTCTTATAAGAATTCCAACTGCAGTTGCTGATAATATAGTTATTTTTGCCGATCAGGGTAAAATACAAGATTCTGGTACATCACTCAGTAATTATATTAAGAAATCCGGCGATGTATTTACAGGAGACGTTAATATGAACCAGAATAAAATCACTGACATTGGAAATCCAACCTCAGATACAGACGCCGCAACAAAGAAATATGTCGACGATCAAGAATCTAAGTACGTATTGACCAACCGCGGTATAATGCGCGCATTTCTCGATATGAATAACAACAGCATTACTAATCTCAGAAGACCAGAGACAGATTTTGATGCAGTTAATAAAAAATACGTCGATGATAAGGAAGTTCCAATCAGTAATGAAATAACAACACTCAAAAATGAATTTCTTAGTCACGTGAATACGTTTTTAAGTTTTCACAGAAACATAAACAAACTTAAAAATGATTTTTTTGGAAACCCATCAAAGGTTGATATAAAACTTGATGATATTAATAAAAAAAAAACAGGAGCCAGTGAAGCATCATCCAGCATTACCAAATTCGATAAGAATGATTATAATAGGTCCATCTGGATCAGGTAAAACACAACTATTATTAAATTTAATAATGCGATGGTTAAAATGGAGTAAATTGTATTTAGTAGCACCATCTGTAGATGATCAACACTGTTACGAAGTACTTAAAGATTTTAATGAAAAAGCGAAATTGCGGAATGAAGATGGTGATAATGTGGTTGACTTTATTACCGATATTGATGAAGCCTCATCTGTAGATGACCTAAATGGATTTATTAATAATTTAGTGGTGTACGATGATATTATGTTGGACAGACAAACAAATCCAGCTAGAATATTTTCTCGAGGTAGACACAAGAATACGGACGTGATTTATGTTACACAACGATATACACAAATACCTAAAGTGATCAGAGACAACTGCAATATTTTGGTTGTGTTTAATGGAGTAGATAATTATACTTTGCAGAATATTTATTATACTTGGTGTTCAGGGGATATGGATATGATGAAATTCAGAAACTTCTTTTCAAAAGCACAATCTGCTCCGTTCGGATTTATAACAATAAATCTTCATGATCCAAGATCCAGATATCGTGTAGGTCTAGATAAAATCTTTGGTCCTTGATTTTATCAAGAATTATAGCAGCAGGGAGGGTGAACTCTACAACTTTGAGTGACCTACCGAGTAAACTAAATGCACTATAACAAATGTCAAAAATAAATTAACAAAAATGAGCTAACTAAAACGATTTATTATCCGTTTTTTCAAACTATACGGTAATAATATTGTTAGGAGGGTTCGGTTTATCATTATTGACCTTATTTTTCAGCCCCTGTAGGAACCCTTATTTTTGTAAAATAAGGTCTCGTACAAAGTTGTCTGCTCGCCCTCCCTGCTGCTTAACGTATAACGTTTTTTTTGGGGGGGGGAGGGTAGGGGGTCTCTGAAATAGAAACCTCAAATTACTTCTACTACTGTAGATTCTATCAAATTATTTTTCTTGGATAATTTGTATATTTTCTATTGATGGATTTGCAAATCTTGTAATTACTGCATCAGAAATAAAGAAATGACATTAGTATGAAGAAAGAAGGAATTAAAGAAAAAGGAACAAAAAGATTCAGCCTGTTTCTACTCAATCGAATTCATTCATAAAGCATTCTAGTCAAGAACCGGAAGTCTCTGCTGACGATCGACAAGGCTGGTAACTTATTGTTACTCGGAATATCCTGGGACTTTTTTGATCACATTCTACAAGAAAACAGCGACTTTATGGGGAAGAAATAGAAATAGTACGTACTTCCAAAATAATGATAGGGGTAAAGTGAAGTTGTTTGCATTTGAAACAAGCACAATGGGGAGAATGTTGGCATACCTCTGTGCTACTTTAATTTACTATGGCTGAAATGTCTTTTACATATTGCACCTCTTAAAACTGTATGTGATCTAAGCAAACATCTAACCACAATGGATGTTCTCATGCGCTCGATAAAGCAGGCTGAATTAGTTTAAAGTACACTATCTTTAGCAGTTATTAAAATAGGGATCCTAGGGCAAAACATCATAGGATAAAGAAGCCCTGGGCCAAAGTAAATATCCCCGACCTCTGTGATGTGAGGAGAAAATTGAAGAGGAAGCGGGGAGACCTTGAAGGAGCAGAAAAATAAAGGGAAATAAAGGGAGATTAACAACACGATTAAGAAGAAAGCGAAGGAAAACTGCTTACAGGACCAATGTAAAGAAATCGAGAAAAGCCATGTAACAATATAACCGGGTTGGATTTCAGATTCACAACAGAACACTTTTGATGGTGATACAAATACACTGTTTATTGATGAATGGCTTGAATGAAAAAAGAATTATGATGAATACGTGCGTGTACAAGATCCAAATATTGGACAAATTAACATAATCCGCACGAATCTAATAATACAATATAAATGTCAGTACAAATAAATGACCTTACACAGAACAAGGACGAAGGTGAACGATTCACAGTAATTTCACACAACGAAAAGAATGATGCATTTTACTCAAAATAGTAAAAAAAAAAAAAAGATGTACTTTACTCATATAGTAAAATGTATTCACTCAAATAGTGAAAAATGAGGTACTTTACTCAAATAGTAAAATGATGAAAACAAAGGGGTAGACATCATACAAAATATCTTTCCATTCCCAAAACACTGGGTATAAACAAACCCCAAAATTAGCCCACGGCTAAAAGATTACATGCATGGAGTAACACAAAACAATTCGTCACTAGCACACTTGGCTACCAGTCACACTGGTCAATCAAGCAATCAGCATTATAGGTAGTCACCGACCACCATTTAATTCCTTGGTTAATCAAGCAATCAGCGCCCACCAATTCGGTCAGCAACGCCCGATCATCTGCTACTCGACCAGCAACAGTGTTCACTCAGCTCTACGGCTGCTATGGTTCAGCTTTACAGTTGCTTTGGTCAACTTCTATGGTTAGCTCTACAGCTGGTACCATGTCGACTACGATCAGCTGAAAATACATCCAACACCGTGTACTATGCATGACACGGGCATATGCGATAACATGTAATGACGTTATATACGGTAAGCTATACAAATTACGTTATCGGCACAACATTACCAAGCAATAAACAGGTTTAGAAGTGAACCTATCCGTGTCGGATAAGAATCCTATGGTACTAAACGTTTCTTAATAAAATGCAAACTTTATATTGCTAATATAACTCTCTTGCTAAGTCACAAACAAGAATAGAAAATATTTGCATTATACTAAGTAAGCCGAAGCTACATAGAAAATATACAAAAATAAACGTGGTTATCAGAAACTAGATTGCTAAAAGTTGTGCCAGATTGAAATTTAGAAGAGTTCTTATTAGGCTGAAATACTTTTTTACCAGAAGCCTGCTGAGTGGAAGACTTGCTTACAAAAGAAACTTTAATAGCTAAGGAATACTCGTCAGCAGCACGAGCAGCATTTTCCATGGTTTCGACCTTATGCTCATCAAAATAAGTGTTAGTGTCACTATGGACGCAATTCTTGAACTCTTCAAGTAATACGAGTTGTCTTAGATTTTCGTAATATTGATCAACTTTCTTGGCTAAGCACCACCTATCAAATAACTGCTCTTTTTCTCTTCCAAATTCAACATAGGTCTGGTCAGTTGATTTTCTAGAATTCCTAAAACCTTGTCGATAATCTTTGGGCACCAACTCATAACCCTTTAAGATATAGTCCTTAACCACATCATAATCAGCACTCTGCTGTAGTGACAGTGAAATGTAAGTACCACGAGCTTTACCGGTAAGCACATATTGTAATAACAGAGTCCAGTACTCTCTTGGCCGCTTCAAAATTTCAGCAATTTTCTCAAAATGAACAAAATATTGATCAACTTCTTTTTCCAGAAAAGGGGGCACTAACTTTATATTCTTAGTAACATCAAAACTTTAATTTGTATGTAAAGTGGGGATGTGCTTTTCACTTGCCAGCTCTAATTCTCTTAATCTAAATTGAAATTCTCTTTCTTCCTTTTCCTTTTGCATTTGCATTTGCATCTGTCTCTCTCTCCAATTTCTCCAATTGCAACTGCATTTGTTTCTCTCGCTCCTCTTTCTCCAACAGCATTTGTTTTTCCTCTTTCTCCAATAGCATTCTTCTCTCTCTTTCCTCCTTATCTAATTGCATTTGCTTCTCCTTTTTCTGAAGTTCAAGCTTTCTTAACTCTAATTCCATCTTGTATTTTAATTTTAATTTCTTTACTTTTATGTTAGAGTCTGATACAGACTTATTAATCAAAGCCAAGGCACTTTTACCCAAAACATTCTTTTCCACCAAATGTTGGACCAAAATAATTTTTATTTCTTGCTTCGTTCACAGAGATCATATTTTCTGGCAAGCTGAAGCAGTTCATCTTTTTTCAAACAGTCTAACTGATCTTGGGTAGAATTTGAAATAAAGATCTCCACTTTTGATGACATTGTAAAAAGCTTGCTGATTTCACTAAAGATTTCTAAAATGTGCAATAATACTTGGGATTTAAAAAAATTCCGAAACTAGGGGAATTTAAATTGAAATATTTTAGCAAACTTCGTATCCCAAGGACGAGCTCCCAATTTTCTGTTACGAGTCAATGATCTTAAAATAAGTAACAGAAAAGAGTGAAGACAACAAGCTTTGTAAAATTTAATATATAATTTATTTCCCTAGAATATAAAGTGAAAACAGAAAAAAGAATATACGGTATTGCTAATTAAATCCAAAACTAATCCAAGAATTAAAGACACAAATCCTAGTAATAAAAAGTCCTGAATAAAACTCAGTTCAAGTCCCGAAGAGATCCAAAATTGGAGGCGATGACGTGTCTGTTATAACCTGTGAAGTACTGATGTGTCAACAGTCTCTTGTTGAATCACAGAAATATTATTCAAGGTTTGAATTCAGTATAAATTCCAATGAATGTCTTTATCCAAGAATTGTGTCAGAGCACTTTTGTATTTCCAGAGAAAATAATCACTTGAATTCAATAATTTGAAGAAAATAAAATTCAGCCCAAACTGGTCACAACATAATACAACTTAAAGTGCTAGATGTTAAAGCGCGACTGGTAAAATCCTCAAAGTCACAAGATAACATAGTTCTTTGTTTGACCTCAGGTCACAAATTAGCATTTTCTAAAAACAACCATTACCTAATGGAAAATAACTTTCTAGTATGATCTAATGAGCCTTGTTTACTTACAACACAATAACATATTAAATTCACTTGGGAATCTCCAAAACCCTGACCCTGATCAACATGTTTACGCCTTCTTGTTTACGTGAATAATAATTGGGTCAATCAGCTCATACACATAGAGAATAATGGAGCTATTATTAGTTGTTTACATAAATGAAATAAAAAAATTAAAAAAATAAAAAAGTCTATCAGGTCAAACAGAAATGAACTCAATTTTGGACAAGGTCCAGTCCAGCAAACAATGTTACATTAAAATAACATGTAATGGAATAAAATATTTAAAACTAACAGACAAACAATTAAATTAAATATACATAACAATATATATATATATATATATAGTTATATATATATAGGCATGTTACAGAGAGCAGCATATATATATATATATATACATATACATATACATATGTATGGCTGGTTGTTGTTATGCTAAGCACATACATGCTACATATATATATATATATATATATATAACAAAATACAAATAGTAATGATGGAGTTGTTATAGCACCATTCCCTCCAATCTTTGGTATACTTCGTATTATCAGTTCATGAACTAATTTTATTTAACTAACATATTACGTTACGCAAGCAGTAGTTGATATGAACCTTCAACATTTACTCATTCTTTTACTTAAATCTACAGAGATTTACAGTATGCATCATAACACATTTTATGATCTCATTTTGATTTCATTCCATTAAGAATATTTAGTCATATTTTGGAAATTTATTAAAAAAAAGAGAAAAATGCACAAGGACAGATATTATATATCAAAAGGCGACTTTTCATGGAGCATTGATAGTGCTGAGTAATTCGATCCGCTTTACATCCCCGCGGTCCCGGGTTCAATCCCTTTAAATTCGGTTTCTACCTCTGGATTCCTATTTCGGTAGTTTCTTACAGCTTCTCCTGTTTTCTTCAGTTATGACAAGCCAACGTCTGAAACGTTGAGAGTAAGTGGTATATGTTGCATTTAGAGCATTTGTACAAATAAAATAAAATAATGTAGTTTAAACTTTAAGAATTAGTAAATTCAGATCTTCAGTCCTCCGTTTATTATTAATCAATGCATAGTTAAATAAACGAAAAAATAGCTCTTGACGTGAAACAACCTTTTAATCTGAATCGTTTCAAAGTTCGCCTCTACTTTATATTAGAGGTGCGTGGTACTTGCCATTTTACTTGTTCCTGTACCGGTACTTCGGTAGTTTATGTCCGTAGGTAATGCACGGAAATTCCCGAGTAATCTTTTCCAGATTTAAGTTATATTAATAGCATGTTTTCTTTTTTCATGAACAAATAATAAAAAAATATATAGTTTTACTTTTGCAGAACAGTTATGTTTGTCACAGAATAATTTTGAAGATCACAAATAACATTATTTTTATAATACCTTAATCACATGTTAGACACGTGTCACGTGTGGCCAAATAGTATAATGTGAAAGATACTCGGGCAAATCCAAGTTCTGAAAAATTTTGGACTGAAAAAATAAATTTGTAGTTATTTACCAGCGTAAAGTAATGTGCTAAGTACATATATTCCTTTGTAAGAACGATTATACAAAGATGTTCGGGAGATTATTTGTTTTCTGTTTCAAGTTGACATAATTTCTTTAGTACACTAAATATTTTCTTGTTCGTTGAGAAAGAATGTGCTATGTTCACTGGTCCTCTCTGATAAATATGTTGCCTAAGTGTTGGCATCCCAATCAACGTTTCCCTCTCTATTATATGAATGGTGTAGCAGGCAAATTGTAGGCTTCATTGTCAACACTTCCAATTTTTATCAGCAAGCTCACTAGTTTCAGCACAATGTCTTTTACAGGGTACTAGATGAATCATTCCACCTTAGTTGCAGTTTTAAGATTACAACTTGTACAACAATCAACATACACAAAGCAAAATTCATCTACTATAAGGTACTGGCCATTTAAGTGAGGGCTGCAATTTTCTTTTGAGCTGAGATTTTGTATTTTCTTTTATCTCAGAATAATGAATGTTTTGCAAATAATATAACGGTGTCATTTTGCTATAAATCAGAGCAAGATATTTTTCTACCTATTGACAGACGGAAATGTTCAAAACGAGTCCCAGATCTCTGTCCCAGATCTCTGCCCCAGGTACCTAATATAATTGTGGTACACTATGGTACATTTCGCGATATGTTCAGAAATACAAACTTTTTCATGATACCCAATTCTATTCTATATTGTATTTATATCATCGTGAATTATAATATTTTAACTTCATCATAAATTTAAACTATGTGGTTTAATACAGTGTCTGATTTAAGCTTTAATGAAATAAAGAATATTAGTTAAATGTTTATTAATATATCTTTCCAAATTCGTACGTGTATTTTTTAGGATGTCACACAGAGAGGACGTAGAGATAGATAAGAAGATGGGGGAGATGGAATGAAAAAGGTAGGAAGAAAAAAGGAATGGAACAGGCAGAACAGAAAGGAATTAACAGAGTAGTAAGGTAACGACAGACAGAAAGAAAGAAATTAGCAGCGCACTAGGGTAAACGACAGACCGACAGACAGAAAGAAAGAAAGAAATTAACAGAGGGCTAGGGTAACAGACAGACAGATTGACAGACAGGCAGAAAGAAAGAAAGAGCAAACTTAAGGAAGAAAGGAAATGATGAGATTAAACAATATGGCTAAAAGAGCCGGTATCGATTTGAAACTCTGACTCCGCCTTATAGTATTGATTTCACAGCATTATGAATAATGTAGAGTTTTATATGTCGTTTTCTATCCCATTAAACAAGGGAATAGGGCGTATACCTGCAAAGAAGGAAAGACGAAAGCTCTTTTGTTTAAACAGTAGCAGACGACATTTGTCATATAGTCCATGTGACCAGGTGACGAATCATCTGTCTACAGCTTTTTCTTTTGCCCAGGGTGCTGGATGTGTAAATGAAAAATTGTGTAGCAATGTGTGAATTGAGATGGAGACTAGTCTTGCAATAGCATTGCACGCATTGATTTGCACAAAGGAAAAACTGTTGAGGCTCCCGTTAGCTGGATAAGCTGTATTTAAGATAAGTGTATTCATTGTAAACCTGAATAGAAAACGGCATAACTATTTACTTCTACAATGCAAAATACGGATGATCCAGAAGGTATCTCTCCTCTCTTTGTCTCTGTCTGTCTGTCTGTCTCTGTCTCTCTCTCCTTGACGTTTTCCTAGGGTATTTCGCTTTCCATGACTTTCTGGTTTTCAGGAGGGGGTGGGGTGGGGGTGTAGAGCCATGAAAAGATGGGTGGTCTATCTATCTTTGCGTATACCTAGATCCATTCGTCTTCTTCTTCTTCTTCTTCTTCTTCTTCTTATTATTATTATTATTATTATTATTATTATTGTTGTTGTTGTTGTCATTATTATTAGTAGTAGTAGTAGTAGCAGCAGTAGTAGAAGTAGTAGTAGTATCAGCAGTTGCCTTGTTCACATTGTATCTGCGCTCATAAATAGATTAAAAACTCGTACTAACATTTTCCTTACTTGATCGAATGTTAATTAAGTCTAACTCAGCTGTCAACAACATAGAATGCACTGGTACATCAGGGTTTATGTTGTTTGATTTACTGATCAGTCCTAACTGCATAGACCAAGATATGTCGGTACATTATGCGAACGGCTGATCTGGGTCTACGATGTTCCATTTGGATCTGACGTGTGAACGGGGACATAGGCTTACTGGGTTCCTTATTATCTGTAATTTGGTCGTATGACCAATTCGTATAAAACATTCTTCTCCACCTATACCACATTTTGTAGATTAAGTGTGTGGGTGTTGTATCCTAGTTATCAGAAAATGCATCTGTTCATATACGGGGACAATCTGACGAGGTTAATGACCACCTCGTGCTTAAAGAGAATTTTTATTTTTATACTCACTTTGGTGACATACCCGAAGAGGTATAACAGTAAATGATTTGTAAATAGCAACTGAAAAATACCACGAGAGAAATAATTATGGTTGATTTTATCAGTGCCCATTTATATGAAAACACAAAACACACACCTACCCCTCACACACTTGTATAACCTACGAAACGTGGGCATAAGAGTTTTACCTGTAAAATGGGGACATCTTTATCTTAATACATTTTCGGAGAGGATGATCAGTTTTACCACGCTTTGGATATATCTATGTCTTTTGCAATAGATTTGTTGTCGAGTTACAAGCATCACAGTATTTGAAATGTTACTTTCAGAACGGGCACACACAAATATACACAAAATGAAGGGATTTACATAACCAAATCGGGGACAGCCCATAAATATGTACTTTTATTCTAAACCTACGACAATAATCACATTATTGCAGTAATCTCAACTCATATACATAGTTGCCTTCCATGTTAACACACTAAACTTAAATTTATGTTGAAGTTTTGTATCACGTTTAATTTATGCATAGGAAACATTGTATACACCCTATTTTGAGATAAAGAAAGATAGAAATCACCACACCCACAATCCATACGCGAATAACAGATCACACATAACTTTTTAAAACATTTTCTGAACACATTTTCGAGCACATTTAACTCTCTCTCTCTCAATAAGAAACCGGAGATGTAAAAGAAATGTCTGTTTTAAATCACGAATTAAGGTGTACATTCGTTGGTTGGATTGATCTGCTAAATATAATATCGATCTGAAACTATTATTTACCTCCTCTGATCCATAAGTTTACTCAGACTCTCATTTTTCTAACGGTGATTTTCTGTGATTTATTATTTTGTCTAATGAGATTCAAGTTTAAAACTGGTGTGGGTCGTTTTGATGGTCGCAGTTATTTTCTTTTCAAAATTGAAAAGTGTAACACTTTTAGTTCGGTTGAAAACCACGAATCCCACTAAATCAGCTCCTCTATCTTATCAACAATTTAACTTAGCAAGACTGAAAAACATCTTGTTTTACGTTGTGAATAATACTGCATGCTTGCTCAGTGAATATGTATTGGGAAACACTCAATATATTTATGAAAATTGTTTTATGTTTTATGTTGTGACTGGTATCATGTACAAGTTTATACAGAAATCTATTATTTTTCAATTAGCTCAAATTTACCTCTAACACTGTAAAGTGGAGGACGAAAGACCGGTTATCATTATTATTTACTTGATTTTTGTGGAAAGAATGCATTGTTGTGCTACTTTTCAATGCTGAAATACATACAAATCTATGTATCTATCTATCTATCTGTCTATCTATCTATCTACCTATCTATTCATTCTTAAAATTTAGCAGTAAAGGCTGGTGTACTTTTCATTATCAAAAAGGAAGGATATGTACATTAAGCGCATTTATAACTGACATTATATATCCCTATACTTAAACTTTAAAATTTACGGCCTCTCAAGACTATGCAAACTTTATTCCACCAGATTTGTATTCCATCATTTGAAAGAAAGATAATATAAAGATTTTTATATGCAAAGAAATTACGTGGAACATCCTACTGAAATACACTTTAAATCAAGTTCAAAGCAATATGTTACTTGGTTATATGTCGAAATTATTTGAACACGATCCAATTGGATAGCAGTACATTTTTAGCTTTGATGCCGACTGAAGCACTTAGCTGACAGACGTCTTAAAATCATCGACACTTGAGATTCAAGTAAAGACTGGTATTTTTAAAAACGTTATATTATGTATTCGTAAAGTTTACTCGTCCTTTAACATCCTTTTTCTAAGTGGTTACTACTCTGTACAAGATTAAGTTGAAAATACTCTTATGTTAAGAAAAGGAAAGGTATAACTTTCATTTGTATAGTTGTACAACTTTTCAAACAGCAGTTACTATTGAGAGAAGAAAAAGACTGTCAGTTGAATATTTGGAGAAGAGAAGGAAAAGTTATTTTTTTCACAAGTTAACTATTTGCTTTGAATGTTTCTACTGTTCATTTGTCTATCTGCCTGTTAAATCTCTGTCTATTTGACCGATATATGCAATAATTCATATTTTCGCAAAACTTTATTGAAGTCAATGCATCATAATTGTAATATGTCGGGTAACGTTTATTACCAGGCCATAGGCTTAATTTTTACGTCTAGGGGCCTAAACTTAAGTAACAAGACAAGATAAACTCAACAAGCATTCAATTTTCCAAAATATAAATTTATTTAAATAAAATATAAAATCAAAACAAAGTGAAATGATTAAAAAATAACTTACAATATATGAATTCCTAGAATATTATCCTAAATTGTACTATCAATTTCACACTAATCCGGAAATTGTCCAAAAGTATTCCGAATGAAGGTTCCAGTGTGATCATATGTTACCGTGCTGGCACCACTGAAAAATCAGTTATAAATCCCAATGTTTTGACTTCAAGTTAATCAAATGAAAATTGAATATCACTGAAGTCCTTGAAAGTTTCAGTTAATCCAAATAAAATTATTTAAATATTAAAGTCCTTGAATAAATTCACATAATCCAATATGTACTGACTGTTTAAAATTAAATGTTTTCCACACTGCTATTCCAACGAAAATAATTAAAAATAAATCACAATTACCCCCCCCCCCTTACAGCGCTGGCATAACTTCAGAATGGATACGTTTTGCGTGTATTCTCACTATTTAATCTCTATACATGTACCAAATCTATATATATATAATAATTCTTTGTTTCCATTATTATTATTATTATTATTATTATTATTATTATTATTATTACAATCATACATAAAAAAATCTTCACAACAAAGACTAGTTCCTGGGCCACATATTCTGTCTTATCCAGTTTAAACCGGTAACAAGTTTTCATCCTCTTTGAACAGTTTGTGATAGGTCAATCCGCTAATTATCCTCCAAACTGTACGGAAAACCCTTGTCCACTGGTCCTCAAAATAGTTGTTATGACAGCAAAACACAAGACTATCTGCGCCACTAACCTTCAAAAATAGCTGTTATCAAAAAAGAGAAATTATCTTAGGCACTTATATGGAATAATGCCTAAGCCGCTGTACTTCGAATCTTTTACGAAATCAAAATCTTGACCATTGTATATTGCTAAAATCTTCTTCAAATCTACTTGTACAATGTGTATGTAGATTATTCAGTTAATTTTTTAAAGTTCAAAATGTTTTATCCTCTTCGCTAATTTTAATTTTGTTATGTTCAATTTTTGCCCACAAATGATTTATATTTACCTATGCAACTGGACTTTTGGGTGGCAATATAGATTCTTCAAATAATTGTTTTTATTAATGTACAAAAACTTTTCTTTATTTGTTTAGAAAATTACTTAGGTTTCCTTTTACAAATTGTTCTCTAAAGATCAATCCGCTCACTTTGGTCTTGCAATTCCCTAGAACAACAAGCCTAAATATTAGAGAGCACCTGACCATCCTTAGGGACAGTATCCATTTCTTTATTCTTACTTAAACTAAATGAGGTGTCGCTCAGGTTCATTCAAATACACAGTCGACTATAATCCCACTTGGAGATCTGACATGGAACGAAAGACTAGAATCTCCAGATGTATTCAACCTTTTAACAGGTTGAAAACTTCTTGTTTCGTTATCCAAATGTTACCTGTTTTAAAAGTAGCGCGTTACTCTTAGTAAACAGAGCACTTTCAGGAAAAGTAACACATAAGGTTTTGTATTGTACACTGTTTCCTTTAATACCCGTGACAACTGAGATTACTAACCATTAAATCGGAATAATTTTTATTGGCAACATATCGAAAAATAATGTTCA
>JAECUM010040063.1:0-25124 GCA_016617855.1 Megalonaias nervosa | reverse complement strand
ATGTATAAAATAAATATTTAATAAAACAAAGACAGATGCAGTATGAAAAAGTCATATCAGGGAGCAGGTAAACTAGCCCCATTAAATTAGCAGTGTTGCTAACAAAAACGGCTTCGTTGTATGTTTTTACAATCAGCAATTCTCAAAATTCTTAGAACCTAGGTGTCTAATTAATTATACAATTATTTTCCATTGTTTGCCCATTGACTTTGATCACCAGTAACATCTTCGTCAAGTAATGACTTTAACGTTTATCAGGTAAGACAATATGCTTGTTTTAAATTATTTGTGAATAAAAGTGATATCTGTTGAATTTCATTAATATAATGTTATTGCAATGCTCCTTTTTATTATAATTTGTTGGCTAGAATTGATTATATTACAGCCTGAGTGCAAACAAAAGAAAAAGAATAAAAAGACAATAAATGTTGCTATTTATTGGGAGGCTTGTCTTTTAATTGTGGAATATGCTTGTTTCTTTGGTTCGCGTTTCTTTCTCATAATTTCGTGCCAATATGATTTTCACGGTAAATTTAAAAGTTATAATGTTTAATCAACCTCAAATGGAATGAACACAGGACAAGCGGAAATATATAAACTGCATCACTTTATGGGACGAGTTGACAGGAAGTGGGAGCGAGTTAACTCCAAGAGGCTGGGACATCTAGCATTGATGTTTTTCTTCAAATGCCAGTCTGTTCACTGTCCTTTGAAAGCTCAGAAAATATTGTAGCATTACATGGCTAAATAAGGTTTTGTTCCTCACATTATTAACCAGATTTTACTTATTATTTCTTATAAAGTATAGAATTGTACTATAACTTAGTACGACATGTTTTCTCTTTGCTTGCTAAGTTGGTTACATGTTGAATTATGAAACCACTGGTTATAATTCTGTAACTTTGTGCCAGGTACACATATAATACTGATGTGTTAATAGCCATAAAACATAACTTACTTTGGGGCCCCGAGTGGCCGAGTGGTCTAAAGCGCTCTTCGTTACAGATCACTGCCATCTCACCTGTCTGCGTGGGTTCGAGTCTCGGATTCGGCCGATGTGGGTAAGTGAGAAAGCTTGCCAGTAGCTTCTCGCGGGTCGGTGGTTCTTTCCGGGGTTTTCCCGGGTTCTTCCTCCACCAATAATACTGGCCGCCATGTATAGCCTATCGTGTGCTGAAAAATGGCGTTAAACCCTACAACAACAACAACAACAACAACATAACTTACTTTATCACATAGTCGGTACACTTCGCCTACAGTGTGTGCAGTTTCATATTTTTGATATTATACGTGTGAACATATCAGATTATGTGATTCTGATTGGTCTAAATAAGCCCATGAAATTATTGTGCAGTATTCTCTTTACTGATTGGCTGGGATCGTGGGAAAACGTTTTTAACCCCGCCTTCTGGAATGTTTTGTTTTGATTGAACATTTTTTGGCGGCCATTTTTTAACTCGACTCGCGAAAGGAAATTGAGGAAAAATTATCTCGGCTGTCTGAATATCGATATGTTACCCCCACAGGGGTTTGTTATGTCATGTTTAACAATATCATCATAAGAAAAAGGGCGTAAAACTACAAGTCAAGAACAACAATAAGAAGTAAAACTAAGGGTATTGCTTATTTGATAAGGAGTGGCGGGGAAGGGGGGGGGGCGGTATATTTGTAACATAGATATAGAATCTACCGTATATACAAGCGTAGTTTAAATGTTAACTTATAGAAGTAAATAAACTCACCTCGGTTCACAGAAGAATCTGGACATAAATATATGGGATCCGACTCAGAAAGAAATTTGTTTACGTCTTCTGTACAGTCTATTGTTCCAAATCAAATACTGCAAATATCCGGTCACAAATGCATTGCAGTAAATGTGGGAATGTTTGCATCCAGTAATCCTATTTCACATGAAAATCGCAACAATGTAACGTTTAGTTCTGAAAGCGACATTTTAGGGTACACATTTACTCTAGGCCTACTGTGTACCGTATCAAACAATGTAGCAGCATCACATCGCATTGATCATTCTGTTTTGAAAAATGATTTTGTCGTTATAAAATGTTCTGTTTATTCGGATGGAAACTTTTTCTTTGATTTATAGTTCGTAAAAAAGTACAATCTACTTTTACCAGTTCAGCTTTGTTTGGGACTATATTTTATGCACAACAATGAAAGGTGCACCGTCTGTCAGAATGAACGAAATTATTCGTTCTTCTTTCTATCTAAATAATTTCCATTGAAATAAAAAACTGTGATAAAAAGAATCTCAAATGGGTAATGATGTAATATTAAATTTATGAAACTCGTTGAATAATGTCCGCTTTTGCTCGCCAAGGCTCGCAAAAGCTGGACATCATTCAACTCGTTTCATAAATTCAATATTAAATCATTACCCATTTGAGATCCTTTGTCTCTCAAAATTCCAGCTGTATGTTGTGATGTATTAATATAATGTCCAATGCTGTAATATGGTTTAAATATAAATGATTCAGGCCAAGTAGTATATGGTTAGAATTGCTGTAGCTCTAGATTCATCTTTAACACAATATGACTCGTTCTTGCAGCACTGATGCCAAATACACTGCTATAGCCATACTCGGAGAAAAGAAACTATTACTTCCATCTGAAGCTGAGGTTGCTGTGATAGAACAACCAGTGCCCATTTTAAAATTATTCTGATTAAAGCAGCGCACATGTGTATTATTTAGCCAAGAATATCTGCCAGTGGAAACAAGAAACTCCATTATATATCCATTGAGGCTAATATGGTGTATTGTTTCCAGTTTTTTTCTAGAGAATGTAAGTCAACTGTATATGGTTATATATGCAGCTTGCAATGAGAAGAAGAACCAGCGAATCTTTCTTTCCATGACATTATGCAGAAATATCAAGAGTTAGAATTGTGTCAGCATACAAGAAGTTTGTGTGCACAAGCTTAGATTATCAAGTGTCGCTAAGATGCAAGTTAATTCGAAATCAGCTGTGACCAAAATGTGTGTATATATATATATATATATATATATATATATATATATATATATATATATATATATATATATATATATATATATATTTTAAAGTCTCCAAATCTGCTTGAACATTACTAATTTAAAACGAATTGGATTTAGCTGCCTTACAGCGACACATTACAAGTCATAAAAACCCATCTCCATGGGAAACAAAAAATGATGCAGCGAAGTCTGACCTCCATATAAGAAAATTAACAGATGTAAAGGAACCAGTTGTGATTCTTTTCACACAATCTACACACATTATTAAAATCGTACCCACTTATATCGATGTCAGTTGTGTTAACAAGCTGCCTATGTCAACGACAATGGAAAGTTCCAGGCGCTTAGTCTATTGTTACTACCAAATTTGTCATGCTTATATTCATGTCAAGATATAAAATAAATGTACATTCAACAAGCTGCCGGTTCCGACCTATATTTTGCTCTACAATTATTTGATGCTATCATCACATTAACAAAGTAAGCCAGCTACAGTCTTTAAAAACAATACACCCTTCATCGATGAAAGTTATCACTAAACTATAATAAGATAAATGGAATCAGATTGATTGTTGCATTTTCCAAAGTGATCAATGACTGGAACCAATTTTTTTGTGCCCTGAAAGTTTCCTTTCTTGCAGGAAAAAAAAGTAATTTCTGCATATGAACAGTATCACCGACGACGATAAAAGCAAATGAAATTTACAGTCTCTTGAAACTAAATATCTGACATGAATTTCAAGGTGGGACATCATGCAAAGATGTTTGTGAAACTTTTTCACCTGTTGCAAGTTTTCATTTTGCTATGAATAGCCTCTTCCCCTCGGTACACTTCGGAAGGTTATTATATTTGTTGTCTCAGGCAGACCACAATCTAGGCCAATCTCTTGATAAGTACATGTAGCATGTAAACAACAATTATACTGCCATTTACTACTGGCGATAATGAATATCTTCGTGAAAAATTTGTGAGACATGTTTGTTAAGAATGAGATATAGATCAAGCATGGCTACCATTTCTTTTTCTATTTATGTTTATATATATATATATATATATATATATATATATATATATATATATATATATATATATATAACCTGTACTCTAATTCATGAATTTCTCACTTACATGTACAGTACTTAATGCATTATGGATTGTATTACATAACAATAACACAGATGTAAGTTGTCAGTATACATGTGTATTTCGAGCTGGTTTTGTCTTCATTGTGTGACTTCATGAGATAACTTATTTCAATTCTAGCATGATTTAAGACCTTTTTAAAACATATTCAATGTTTAAAAAATGTTTTACTACCATTTATCAATCTCAGAGTACAATCCAACAGCCAACAAAACAAGCATTATTTAAATGACGCAATCAACATGTAATTACGTGTGGACTGGCTACATGCGTATTAAACGTATGAGCATTTTTATGAAGGTAACGAGACAGCGTAAACAAAATCGGGTGACTCCCATTTTCTCATGTCAGGAACGGGTTTTGTTAGAGATATGAAAAAAAAAAAAAATCAATGTATATCATGATACATGTTTGTTTCACCTGATTATGGAGAGCTCATTCAAGCAATCTCAGTGGCATCAGTCACAAAGTGTGCACATCTGGAAGTCCAGTCTACAGTACAACACCCATATCTTACATATCTCGTTCATTAACAGTTGTATAATTTTGTTTCATCTTTGCTGAAAAAATAGTGGTCCATAAGCTATATAATTCGTAGCCATTATTTCATTTGAAACTCTGTTGAAATATCAGTCAAACATTACTGAAATTTCCGTGAAACGCTTGAATGAAGCTGAAATTTCACTTCCATTGCAATTAAATTTCGCTGAATAATTTGATCAAAATTTTAGTGACAGTTTGGTGAGATCTCGCCAAATTCTCATTTAAATTTTAGTGATATCTCCCAAAACGTTCAGAAAGATTTTAGTAATATTAAACATTTTCACCAAATGTTTTAGTTAATTTTCACTTGCCTGTGTGACTGGCCATCATTCAGTCTTGTTTTAGTTTTTGTCTTCGAAACAATCTACACCAAAATAATTTATATTAGAAGTTTTCCTAGCAGTCTGTAACAGTGTATAAAGCAGTCTGTAACAGTGTATAACGCAGTTCAGTAACAGTTATTTTAGCAGTTATTTCGCAGTTTCATTGATTGACTCCACCCTTCAATTAATATTAATGTTATCGGCAGTTAAATTTAAATATTTCAGGATAAATAACTTCCTAAAACCTTTTTAGATACTGGTTATGTTTATGTAAGTGCCAAAAACTATTAAAGGAATACTCGTGTACCTTCCTGTGAACAATAGACCGTGGTCGGAATGTTGTTGCTGTTACTGGAAAAAGAACAAATGTTTCTACATAATATCAGTAATTCCTCACATACCTGGACCACATATTGTGGATAGGTCGTACATGGGGTACGCAAGAACCCTACTGATTTCAGAGTGAAAAGCTCAAAGATCAAGGTCACTGACTAATTGGAGTACAACACAACAACAATAGTACTTTGTCACAGACCTGGGCCAAACTGAATGGATGGCTTGCACCCACGGCATGGAAGAAACCCTTTATTCCCAGGTTGAAAGTTAAAGGTCAAGATCATTTAAGTTCACAACTATAGTCCTTCATCTGCATTTGCACATGCCTTGTATATTAATAAAACAAAAGTATCTTGATTATGGAGTCAAAAGGGCTAAATTCAAAGCAACTTAACGTAAAAGAACAGTAATAACATTGGTTGTAGATAATGAACATTGGCCAAAATTTGCAGAGGGTTTGTACATGAGGTTGATGATTCTGAAGTCATTGAATCTTCGGGATAGTCATTGTTGTTCAAAGAAAATGGTTTTTCAATATAATTTTGTTCCTGAGTATGTTCTTTAACAAAACTTTGTATGCTAGGGTAATAAAAAGTATGTTAAATTGTGGGGTCTTGATGTCAGATATTATTGACATGGTAAGTCGACAAAGAAAATATTTGGTTTCGCACTGAGACTTATTGGTCAATAGTTACCAGGGTCAACCATTCCTTGTTAGTTTCTATACAGATGACTACTGAACATAAAGTAGGTATATAACCTGCTTTTGACAGTGCTTTGTTATTTGTTTCTAATGCAAGCCCTCCTCCCCCTTTCGTATTTGCTTTCATCTGTGTTATTAAATAGTGTGCCATCACATTTTCAAATGATTCTAATGGAAGTCTTTATTATTTTTCTCAGGTTATGAATCAAGAAACTGTATCTGATATCATTATTCGTTCCTTGGACCTGATTACAATAGGTGTGCCACCTTTACTTCCTGCTGCCCTCACTGTGGGAATTGTGTTTGCCCAGAGTCGGCTGAAGAAACAACTCATCTATTGCATCAGTCCTAGAAGTATAAATGTCTGTGGTACTATCAATGCTGTGTGCTTTGACAAGGTTAGATATCCAATCTAATACATATTATCATCTGTTTTTAAAGACTGTTACAAAGTTGGGGTGCTTTTGTTTACCATAATAATCGAATTTACCATTTTCCCACCTTTCTATGTTTACCTAAATTTAATATTGTTTTGTACTTATTTATCGATTTTGGTTTATATTTGATGTTTCTAGTTTTGTAGATTTTTGCTGTCAAAAAGGAATAATTTCTGTTTAACTCTGTTTTGCACTCTCAGATTATGAATCCCCAATAACAATTGTAATTTCACTTATTCCGATAAAAATAAAAAAAATAAAAAAAAATAAAAAAATAAAAAAAAACGTGTTCAGCCTACAAATTGAGGGTCATCGCATTTTTGTAGCTTCAGGAAGTATAATGATTTTTCTTTACCAGATTAGAAAGGCAGCAGCGGCAGAATTATTAGGAGGGAGACAACCATGTAGTGGCTAACAATTAAGTTTTACGGACGTAGGCCAAAATATGTTTAGAGGTGAAATCTGGTGTGTATAGTTTGGTGGTGGCAAGTGCCACCTCCTTTCCTTGCATCTATATGCGGGTGAATCTGCAAGGCAGACTAAATAGCCAGCAAGAAAGCTAACTAACTATATAAAGAAAGCTAGCTCAAAAGACAAAGAGATGTAAATGATTGCCATGTTGATTGAATAAGTGATTGGTATTTAGGCCTTTCAGTGTATGAAAGTTTATGTTGTACCAAGGCATACAGAGAAATGTGTCCTGCCCTAAAACGCATGCGGTTGGGATGGTCTCAGCAGGATTTGAACCCACAATGCACTGATTGTGAGTCTGGTATATTTATTAATGACTCATTAAGGTTCCAATTGGATAGTAGACACTCACACAAAATAGCAATGGTTGATCATTTGTTTATTGGTAAAATAATGATATTATCTATTTCGATTATAGAATAGTGAAATAATATATTCCAGACAGGAACCTTAACAGAGGATGGACTTGACATGAAGGCAGTCGTTCCCGCCACCAATCAAAAGTAAGTTTGAAAACGTAGAGTTGCACCTAGGAAGTAAGATTGTACAATTCTGTAAAATTTGAAAATACTCATCAAACTTAGTTTGCAGACTGCGCACTCATAACGATGCCACATATAAACATTATCCATAAATTTAAATATACCCTGTGCACGTGTTTTCATGTTATGCAGAATCTGTTTGGAAAATAAATACACCAGTTACTGATGTAACTGTCAGGCGTCATGTTCTGATGGGCTGCCTTAACTATAAATGTCTTGTATCCAAGCCCTGCTATGTAACACAATGGATCTCGAATCCTAACTTTGTACACTTTTTATGGAGAGAGAGAGAGAGAGAGAGAGAGAGAGAGAGAGAGAGAGAACTGAATGTTTGAGGATTAACTGCTGGAAAATTTGGGAAAGTGAAGATTTCAACACATTTTTTATCAGCCTATATCGAGCTGCTGGATTTGGTTTCTGATCATTGATGATTTGAATGGCAGTCTAAAATTTATTCACTTGTTTTTATAGGTATGTTTCAAATAGTGGGCTTCAATTGTATCAATTGTAAGTGTAATTTGAAATCAAATACTGTGATTTAACTGCAAGCTCCCGTGGCCTAATTGGTTAGAGCATCCATCGAATCATACGAACGACTGATACAAAAATGATACTAGTAGCTGCCGCACTTAGCGCTCAGCATTAAAAGTTTAGTGTTGGGACCGGTCGGCCAGGTGTCAGGCCCCAGTGCTAGACATCACTATGAACTGCAACACTGCAGACATCGTAGCAAGATGTCGCAATGTTTTATAACGATATTACAATTCAAAAACACACTCACTCACTCACTTTCACACACACACACACACACACACACATGCGCGCGCGCATTGATTTCACTAATTTTTATTAGCTAATAATTTTCAGGGATTTTGTTGTTGCCTGAACCACGAATTTAAAGACTCGATAAAATACTAGCATTACTGAAAATGAAAGAAAGAAAAATAAATAGTACTAACATATGAAAATAAGATTGAATACTTACTTAAATTACGTTCAAAATCTGAATCAAGCACGCGCGCGCGCGCACACACACACACACACACACACACACACACACACACACACACACATTTCTGTCAGAGCCACAATTGATCATTTAGTACGAATCAGCTTGTCTGATCAGGTTTAAAGGTCCACTAATACAGTAAATTGATCTTGACCATTTTCCTGGTGGTCTCTATGACCTGTTATCACCTCAGTTATGGAAAACTAACTTAATTCTTCCTTAGCCTTTATTTATGTTAAAGTCTAGTGGGTTTAAATTGGTTTATATACAAGAAATTTTCAAACAAATGAGTGATTTGATTGTTTTACAGTTTATTAGCATCTTCGCTCTTTGATGGGCACCAATCACATCAAATGTTGTCACTGTTTGCTAACTGAATTGAGCAAGGGACAACTAATAATGTGTAAGTTATTTTGGCATGCGTATTTCACGAGAAGGCCTCATACGATGCAAAGTTAGTCCTGAGTTTAAATGGAGCCGATCTGGCAACTATTGCAGCCACGTTAAAAAAAGAAAGGAAAAACACTATCGTTGCTCCTCCGGAATGTATGACCATATCAACACCAGATTTTCACTTAAAGACTTCGTATGATGTCAGATTGATAATAAATCAAAATGTTCAGTTGGTCCTAAATGAAATGGTGCTGCTAACACCTCTGATATGATTGCCACTACTGCCATCTTGAGAATCTTGTTATTGCTTCTCCTCAATTGATGGCCATATTAACATGGGGATGTTACTAAAATACGTTTTATGACGTCCGGTTTGCTCTAAATAAAAAAGGCATCTATTTATGTCTAATATGGCTATCACAGCTGCCATCTGAAAACAAGGCAAAAACAAAACCTTGCTATTGCTACTTCCTCTGAATTGATGGTCATATCAACATGAGGTTTTCACTGAAAGGCTTCTTATGATGATTAGTTTTTCCAAAATGAAAATAGTGGCACTCAGACATTCAATATGGCACAACAGTGGCCATTTAGATCGTCATTATCACTGCTACTTCTAAATCATGGATCATATCAGCATGAGGTTTTCTCTAAAAGTTCTCTTATAATATCTAGCTGGTCATGAATAAAATGGTGCCAATCTCCATAACCTCCAGTATGACCCCAACAATGACCATCTGGATAATTTTATTAATGATACTTATTCTAGATGGCTGGTCATACTGAAATTATGTTTTCACTAGATAACTTCTTATGATAACTAGTTGGTCCTTTATTCCATTATATTTTAGTCAAAGGATGGATTTATGGAATTAGGAAGATATAAGTACAAGGATTTTCTTTGCTTGCCTGACCATAAGCCCAAATGATGTTATGGTATGGCCTTGCCTCCGTCACGCATCGTCTGCTCATTAACAATTGCTTGTTACAATGCTGTAGTCTTAACCTTTAGTCCGTCAATATGTATAAAATGCAAAACTCATGACAGACATTTTAAGACCCAATTAAATGAAGAAAGATATTTAAATATAAGTCTTTTATATTATCTAAGATGATTACTGGCTAAATTTGGATGTTAGAATCACATGTGTGATATTCTAAATGATTGCCAAGAGTTATACTAGCTGACTTTGTCTGTACTTTTAGAACAAGGAACTGTTCCAAAAGATCAATTTCATCTCATCTATGTATGCCCTCTGTATGTGAAATTTATAAGAAAAGTATCTTTATAGTTATATACGTAGCTATACAACTCTTGAGTTATTCTACCGAAATATGGTAAATATATGCATTTTTCTTACGAGCAAATATAGTTGTATATATTCACTTTGCATTCAGGTGTTAAGTAATTATTACCAATTGTATGGCTCTGTTAGGGTATACACATTATGAACTAAATTGTATTTTTCACTTCTAAGGAAGGTATACTCCATCTATATTTTCAAACTGTTCTCTTCCAGTGCTGACAAAGACCTGTCTTTACAATTTGTTAACACTTTGTCATTGTTTTAAATTGATGTACTTGCACTCGGAGGCTTAGCGACATCACGTTCCGTTCTGGCTATAAATATGTTATACGTGCAATTCTATAGAGCTCATTAAAATTATAATATATGTGTAATTCCATCGCCAATGGGTACATTTTGGTGAGTTTCTATTCCGATGTGTTCGTCTGGGCGCCAACTTCAATGACTTTACAGGACGTCTGTGGGCCTTTTCCCTACAGGTAATTGCCTTATAATGGATATATTGTCGCACCTACTTTATACGTATCTATAAAGGTGACTCAGTTTCCTTTTATATGAAGGTTTTTTTGTGTGTAATGTAGACAGTTGTGTACATTTCTGTATTGCTTCCGCTCTGGTCTGACATGCACAGTTCAGCGCTCAGGTACGATTTCCGCTCTAGTTGGACAAGTACAGGTCAGCGCTCAGGTACGATTTCTATACACCGTTTACTCAGTCACGTCCTGCTCATGCTTGTTTCTATAGGCGACACTTGAGTCATGTTTATCGGCATAAGCTATCAATCACAATTAAACAGCACTTAGTCACTCGTAGGGATAGCCTATGCGACTTCAGAAAATAAGTTCCGGCTACATTATTTATACATATGCATGTCTATGCCCTTTAGATACTCCTTATATATGTATATTTCCGTCATTTCTGGTACATACAGCTGAGTTTCCTTCACCGTGGCATCTTTAGCCTTGCTTCAATGATTCTACCTGTATAGGACATTCTTGACCTTCATTACAGGAGGCAATGCAATTGAGATCATCTTTTTTCTAGGTAACCATCATTGGTAATAGCTCTGCGCCCACACTGTCAGCTTTTTAAGATTTTGTTCTGTACCGACACTATCTTCTAAACGAGAGGTACAGGATTACAGTTTTATAAGTTTTGATCCATTTCTATTACAGATGAGAAATATGGGCAAAGCGCTAAAACGCATAGCTCAGGGCGAAGACGTCACCAGTCTCTATTCTTTCCTTTCCTCAGTGTGAGAATTTCTGGTGGACAAAGGTGATATATCAACTCTTACCCTTCATCCATTACAAGCCGGACATTGATACGTTCTGAAATATCTCCGGTACCAAAGTCACCACCACAGGACACGGCATTATTGGCAACTCCCTCTACCTTTCCTCCTTGGAGTTCGACTTGATACCTATTGCGGAAGAGCGAGGAACAAAGCTAACAAATAATCAAGTTTCCTGTCGCTTAGCATACATATGGACAGGTTACATGGATCGAATACCTTACAACCGTCACAGCTGATGATCCTAATGATATTCTCCCCACACAGATGGCCTATTTCTGTTGCAACCGGCCTAGGCCATATACTATATATCACAAAGTTCCAAAACATCAATATTACGGGTACAAACACTAATAGTCCGGCATCTAGTACGTCGATCCCCACGTTTGCAGACATGTGCAGGAACCAGTCTATTCCACATACCACCTTAAGACATTCATTCGGTACGATGCCAAGAATAGTTCCTCACGCTTTAACAGATGCACATAATTTCTCTGCACACTGCCACGAGAAAAGACTCTTCACTCTGCGACTGTCTCGAAGTCACAGTTTCTTCTTCAGGGCGTTCTACGAGTTTAGTGAGCGGCAGTCCTCGTCACTCTTCACTAGCTAAGTCTCATGCATTACAGGAGACCGTAGCCTCACCTTATGCAACCAGAAAATGTTGTTTGTTCTTAAGTGATTTAGTCATTTATAGACACTCTGATGTCAAGGGAAGAGTCAGCCTTCCGAAATTTTTGAGGACGTCTTCGGCCTTTGACCCCTGAAGTCCTGGCCTCCTCCTCCTACTCCATCAGTAACCTGGACCAGAGAACCAACATCTCTTGATCTTATGACGAAACGGAATATATTAACTTCATTTACTTCAGCAGTCCGGGAGGGTTACAAACATTATGACCTGTCTTCATTATCGGTTTGCCGGCGGTTCTACATTGGTCATGCACTAGTATTTCATTTGGAAACTGCAGCAGTTGGCATTACTATTGCAGCTTTGGTGATGACAAAGCCATACTCAATACGTATAGATCGGATTGCCTTTGACGACACTCAGCAGTTAGTGTGCTATATCGTTAGCGTGGCTTTGACCTTAGACTTCGTGTCTATAGCTACCTACCAACACGCGCAACACAGCTTCTCTCCTCCTACAGCGAATTCCTCAGGATATGCATGGGAATTGGCCTCAAGAAAGTCCAGAGTACTGAACAGAGCCGCTGAACATATTTTGACCAACGCTGTACCCACCGCTACAATTACATTTGGCAGAACGCGACTCGGTGTTCCATGTCTGCACTCCCTGAAGGTCTGAAGGACCACCATAAGGCCACACTAAGAGCACAGCCTTTATTCTAACCATCCTTTAAATGGCCAGATTGACAAAGTTTGCAAACAAGCCATCAAGGAGACCATTTTCATTCCCCTTTAATCACAGCGTCGACACAGGGATAGTACGAAAAATCAATAAAAGGAGGGCCACATATACGACACAAACCTCTGCAAACCGACCTATTGAAGCTCCACCCAGCGATGCCTACAGTTCCCGCAAGCCACAGCGGATAAAGCACAAAGAGGGCCCTATCGTTCCTTCCAATTCTTCCCCAGGATTTTATTCCACAGTTTTCTTGGTCCCTGAGGCAACGACACTCTGCCTCGGGCCATCGACCTAAGCGCCCTGAATCTACTAATTCACTCCACTTAGGTCTCAATGGAAGCACCACCGTGAATTTTGGAATGCCTCCCATGAGGTAGACTTCGCCATCAGTGTTGACTTAAAAGACGCATATCTTTTGTCCTTATTCACACGGCTTCCAGGACGTTACTGCCATTTGCCTACAACATTGCATGCCATTTCATGGCACTTCTATTGGGACTCAACATCAGTCCCAGGGTCTTCACTCATGTGATGAATCAAGTAATGGCGCATGTCCAGTTCTACAGTGGAAACACTATGCTACCTGCATGATATTCTGCAGAAACATATGGTGAGTTATATCTAAACACGACATAATAACCATCGCTGCACAGCTTACCAACCTGGGCTTCATGTCATCAAGGAAAAATCCGAACTAGTACCCTCACAGAAATTTGTTCACATAGTTATGGAGTTCAATACACAGACAACATTGTTCGTCTTCCTCAGGACCTGGCATTGAAAATCCGAACTATGTTGGCTTCTTTACTTTCGAGGAAAATTCTATCCACACAGGAATTCCTTCGCCTTCTATGCTTGCTCAATGCGGCAGCGGACCTAATAGTCCAAGGTCGCCTTTTCATGTGCCCATTCCAAATGATCTCTGTCCTAATAGATGCTAAAACGTTTGGCCACTGGACCAACCTCTCCCCATCTGTACACATTTGAGGCTACATCTGCTGAATTTAGGCATCCAACTTCGCTCACGGCGAGTATAACTCTGTACGTCCAACTGTCCGATATTACAGTCTGTACCAAAGCAAGTACAGAAGGCTAACGAGCCCACTTACTACCATCCTTTCAGGAAGGCAACTGTGCATGGTCTCCCCGGGAACGCCATCGGTGTATCAATCGTCTGGAGATTAATACAATTGAGAAAACTTTTCACTGGTGGCAGGAATGTTTAAATGTCAAGGGAGTTATCATTCTGTCCGACAACTCTACAGTAGTGACTTATCTCGAACAAAAAGGAGTAACCAAGTCCTCAGATCTCTGCGTCATGGTGTGCTACTTTCTAAGATTGTGTTTTCAACAACAATCCACCTACACGTTTGTCATATCCCGGATGCTGAAATGAACTGACCGATTCTTTGTCTCGGAACAATCAACTAATACAGGCGTAATGGTCTCTCCATCTCTCGGTTTTCACTCAGATATGTAGCCGATGGGTCTGTATGTCGGTGGACCTGTTTGCTACCAGGTGGAATACCAAACTCCCAACATTTGTCTCTCCAGTCACGTGACCCAACAGCTTGGGCAGTCGACGCTCTATCGCTAGATTGGAACGACCTGGACGCATTCGCCTATCCTCCAACATATCTGATTTCAAAACTGATGCAGAGAGGAAGAGAATCATCCTACCGCCTCATCTTCATTGTACCACTCAGATTGGAGAAGTAGTGGATCCATGACCTTATCAATCTTGCATCGGAAATTCCTCGGAAAATTAGGATTTTACCTCATGTACTCAAACAACCTTGACCGCAGTTGTTTCATTCCTACCCAGATCTGCTGAACCTATATATTTGGATTATATTAAGCAGGCCCTCAGAATTAAACAATTCTTGCAGCCAGTTGTCGAGAAAATCGCGCAAGCACGAACGCACTCCTTTCTGGAACACCAAAGCAAGTGGCACATTTCCCTCAGTGGGGCAGAAACGAACATATCCTACCTCTCTGGGCATCTATACCGCAGATAGTAGTTCCTACTCTGGCTCTTCGAGGAGAGACAGTTAGCACCAAGTAAAATAAAAGATTACCGCCCCACGAACGCTAACACCTTTCTTCATAATGGATCAAAGGGATATCAGACAAAACAGGTACTTATCCGTCCTACTCGCTACCTTTGAGCATACACGTTAGAAACATTAACCCTATGCCCAGATGGAACACAACCTTGCTGAACAAGACACCTTTTGAAACAATTTGAAGGGCATGTCTGGTGCTACGTCATGGCGTTAGTGACTGCAGGCAGAATTAGGCAAATACATGCCCTAGGAGCAGACTCGAATTACACGCAATTCCGACAAGCCGCGTCAGTGTTAGTCATGCCGGCATCCTCTGTCTCATCTGGATGCATCAGCTGAAGACAATCTATAAGACCTTGTTTCAGGCTTGAAGTGGTACCTTAATAAAAGAGCCGTTGCGTCGAGGGAGATCACGCCTCTTTCTACCTCTCAAGACAGGACAGGAGAATACATCAACGCAGACTATCTAGTCCTGGATTAAGCGGGTTATTCTCTCGCCATATAGAGAAAGAACCCCAAGTCAAATGAGCTTGTTTTGCATTTCGGCTCGCGATGTTAAATTTGTTGCCAAACGCAAGTTGTACTGTTCAGAACTTTTCGTTAACCGACATCATTCAGGCTGTGTGATGGAGATCGGAGTACACATTGTCTAGCTTTTATCTCCAAAGGGCCTAATTCGACCTGGTAAGACCTATATCTGCAGCTCAACAGGTCTCCCTTCCATGTCGATCGACAGCTTCTTAAGATGCGGCTTCACAACTTCTGCAGCATTTGCAGGGGGAAAGTTTTTCCTTATTTGAACCTGTGCCGCGACAGATGGAGTCCCCTCCAGTCGGTTTCCCAGATGCTGTCTCACATACCTTACTGGGCTGGAGATGGTATCTCCGGTGTAAGGGGATGTACCTCCGTCCACCTCTTACTTTTTCTCGTAATGGTTATGATTGGGTAACATATTCAAACACGCAACTAATTTTCCCTAATAAAATATGTTTCTTTGAGAATACTTACGGAATCATAATACACATACACCCTCCAGCCTCCCCGCATTTACATCCGTAGAGAGAATGCTTACCGCTCCAGTAGTAACTGAGAGGTTCTTAGTCTTTGCCACCAATTCTTATACCTAAGGGGTGATCACTCTGCCCGACCGCCAAATAGATTGGCAGACAACGTTTACCTCCCTTTCGCTAACAGTAGTGTCTGGGAGGACTAGGAGTAGTTCTGGAAGTATAATCATTCGGTAAGCATTCTCGATGAAACGTATTTTATTAGGAAATATTGGTATCAGTTCATATTTCTGATCCGATTTTGAATAGACTTGGAACAGAAGCTTATATTATTAATATATTGGATGGCCAAGATTTACACATATTAATGATGTGGTTTTGCATCTGATTGGCTGACCATGTTACCGCCCAGAAGGCTATATTTCTGATCCATTTATCTTCAGACTTTAATTATTTGCTAATACCATCAAGATGGTGACAAGTTCGATAATGAACTAGATAGTCTTTAGAATACTGAAAATGTCAGGCAATCATGCTCGTGATTGGCTGCAATTTTTAGTATTCTGAAGACTATCTTTCATCCAGTTATCATACTCAGTAACTGGCTTCTACTCCCAAGATTTGGGATAAGCATATGCAGTTAGGAGCAAGTTAAGAACAAGACCCATGCATATTTGAGACTATTTTGCATCTGAGTGGCTGTGCTTGCCAATAATTTATCACCTCTTATCCTGATCATATTAACAAACTAGATCAATATCTTAATATCATCAGTATATATAATGTGTTCCTTTCATGAGCAAAATGTATACATATTAATGAAGTGATCTTATATATGATTGGCTGAGCTTCTTGCCACTTGAAAAATTGTAGGTTTGACATAATTTTAATAAACGTTGATAAAGAGGCTAATATTCTCAAAATGTTGTCTGACTTATTATTAGCAAGATCTATGTATATTTATGCATATCATGCACGTGATCTGCAAATACAAATGAGGTAATTTTGTATCCGGCTAGCTATGCTTGTTACGAAATGCCAATTGGACTTTACTCCGCCATGGTAAATAAGCTAAGTTTATCGTGGTCATATAGAGGTCCTGTAATAAGTGAGATCTGTACATAATACATTCCCTTGCAGCTGATTGGCTGAGCTTGTTACCTCTGTATATCTGGGAACGATATTTTTCATACAATGTATGTCATACCTGGCAAATGAATGTATACTAGTCAGATTAATTTATGAGCAATTGACTCTGCATATATAAATTATCGCGTTATCTTTGGAAAGATTTTTTTAAAATAAGATTTAGTAAAATAGGTAAAATAAGAATGATCTAAAGCTTTGGGTGATAGGCTGCATAGGATTTGCTCATACAATAATTTAATAGCCTGGTTAGTGATATGGTCAGCTGTAAAGAGGGGTATTCGCGGTGAAAGATATCGACCTACTTGGGCCTCTTCTTTACAATAGGTTAGAAACAAAAGCAATGTCAGTTTTTGTATATAGGTGGTAGCCTAATGATTAAATTTTCTCATCAGAATCTTCATTTCTGGTACGGTTTTCATAGTTAACACCTGGTCACTATTTCCTCCCAATCTCACTTGGTGCGCCCCCTCCTTTTTCTTAGAGGAGTATGGGCACATGGCCCAAACAATTGTAAACCGTTGTAGCAGCCTTGAGAATGATTTAAATATAGTTCCAATGACAAACATTCATATATATCTGCATACGTGTGCCGATTTCATTTATTTTTAAGTTATGTGGCAAGAAATTCTGAATGCATTAAAAGTTTTTAAGAGTTTCAATTTTCATATTTACAAGATGTATTTTCAGTCTTATGAATGTAATAAGAATCTAAATTAGAATGCCCATGTTTGTAGTTTAAGAAAAATATATAAAAAGAATTACAATGATAAAGGTAATAAATCTGTGGATCTATTTAAATAAAAGCAAGTTAAACTATTATGAAATTTGCTTAACTTTTTTTTAGGTGCATTTCCTATGTAAAGTCATGGATGACATGTAAGAAGCTGCAGATAAAGTATGATAAAACTGAAGCCATCTTGATCACCACGCTAAGGCTTTCTCGTTCGCAACCTTTACCTTAAACAGCAATATCAACATCAAATTTACTGTTAATACAAAACCTAGGTGTCACTCTCGACAGTACTCTCTCATTACACCAACATGTAATTGTCGTATGCAAGGCTGCATATCTTTAGCTGAGATGCATCAGGTCCCTTTGTAATTTTCTTTTCGTTGAGGCCACTAAAACACTTGTGTGTTCCTCAGTATTTTCAAGTCTGGACTATTGTAATTCACTTCTGTCTGGTTTGTGTCAGTATCCACTATAAAAATTTCATTAGGATGAAAACACAGCTGCTTGGATGATCCTTAGAGTGCAAAGAACTGAGCACACCTAGCCTGCTCTGTAACCGTCACTGGCTACCTGTTTGATCTAGAATATAACACATAATCTGCTCACTTCGCTGACTGGCTCCAGTCATGTTTACGCCCCATCTAGAAACGTAAGCTCCTCTTCCAACACTCGTCATTCTCGTTATTTCCAATATCAAAACGAAGTCTTATGGACAACGTTCTTTTGCGTACCATGGCCCAGCTACCTGGAACGATTTCCGCATAGATCTTAAACACAAGAACACAGTAATATAATTCAGGATTGCTTCTAAAACTCACTCTTATTGAGTACAAGAACAGACTTTAAGACTTAATGTTTACTGCCTTAATTATTGTCAGCAAGTTTTTGTTTCGTAATTTCATGGTGTTTGTTTTTGTAATCTTGTCATTGTATTTGTGTTATCTAATATCATAAAGGCTTATAGTTTCTAAAAGTTAAGCGCCGTAGCAAGTCCACGTCGTTATTATTATTATTATTATTATTATTAAATCAGATCTTTATATCCTGATCCATCTTTGAATTTTGCTGAAGTTTTATTAGCCAGATTCAACACATGACATATTTTGCAGGTTTGAGCCAGAAATATTTGACATGAGCAGGGTGCCCAAAGGTCCAGCTCAAGTGGCCATGGCCACATGTCACTCACTCACTATCATTGATGGTGTGCTAAGTGGAGATCCTCTTGAACTGATTATGTTTGATGCTATTGGATGGGTATGTTATTCTTTTTCTTTTGGGTAAAACATTCTATCTTGCTGCACATTTATAACATGCACGTAACTGTACACAATGTAGACTCAGATATGCTGGACATAATGTGGCAGCAAGGCACCGTTTAAGCTGTCCATTTCTCTAATTATTTCAGAAAAATAGCGTAAACCCAGATCTTGTGTGTACATCTTGCCATGACAGGTTAATATTCATTTTACAAATTATTTCAAGAGGACAACAGTGTTTTATCTGTTGAAAAGAAGGACCCACTGTCTTAAATTCACATGGCACTTCTAACTTCAAGGGGAACCTGCCTATTTATCATTTCCTGTGAACGTATTTCTTCCTAATGACATTGCTACAATTATGAACCGTTACACTAAATTCGTATGTTCTTGTTCAATATACAGAGAAAATATCATAGTGACTTCATCATGACTATTTACATTTCAGTTGTTATACAGATGATCAAGAAAAAAAAAAAAAGAAAACAATATTTATCATTTTGAAAGAAAGATTCATATTTGGGAAGTATGATTATACCGTTTTCTGTTTCATTCTTGATACTTGATCAGCAATTATCACCGCCAGTTCTTGAGTCACTTACTGAGGTAATGCCCTCATCCCCACCGCACCCAACCACAAATATGTTTGCTTCTGGTTGGCAGACAGTCCCATTCATTCGTTGCCGACCCTAGCACCCCACCCCACCCACCACCCACCACACACAAGGGTAAAATAATAATAAAGGGAGAAGGGCCTCCATTAGAAAACTCTTTGTAAAAAGCTTTATGAAAACCTCTGAGGGATTGTTTCGATGAACCACAATGGCTTTTCAGGCCTTTTTTGTACGTTTCATAGTCATAAAACATGTGCTATGTAATGGTCAGTTTTTGGCTTGAACAACCACAGATGTCTATTCACTTTTCATCATGCCTTTTTCAGTCAAAGGGAGCCTCTACTTAGCGACACGTTGGAAGTAATGGGATGTAGCTCACAACGTGCTGCAAGTGTAGTGAGCCTCTATCCTCGAATTCTTCTCCAACTACTTCGCGGTTAGCATAAGAGACAGCAGCTTCACTACTTTAATTCAAAAACGACGAAAACTGGCTCTCAAGTTCCCTCGTCATTATTAATCTTGCTATGATGAGAAAAACTCAGCCTTACAGGCTTGGACTGGAGGAGATTTCCTCCAACTCCCATCAGATTTCTGTCCTCATTCCTCTATTTCACTTACCTGTTCTACAGTTCTGACATAAGGTGATCATTGACTATGGAATAATCTACTTTCAATTGCTTCCACAACGTGACAAAGTTATTGACAATTCGGTCTGTTTACATCATAAATTACAAGTCCCAAGTGTCAACGGGTTGCTTTTCATATAGATGCCTCCCCTTGAATTGTTGTCGACGGTTCTACAAGCCCCGCACACCAGTTTTACATTTGTATATCCATCAGTTGATTCGTAATGTCATGATCCTTCAATAGGAAGAAAACAACTTACCTTGTCCCACCCCGAATCTCACGGGACATGCGTTGAAGACTATTTATAGAATGACCCACTTCGTAAATATAGGCGCCCAACATACAATGGCCATGGCCGTAACAGCAGCTATGAACTTATAACAGGCGGAACAATATGGAATGATCTCTCTTCCACCTTTCTTAAAGACTACCATAGTTCAAGCTATGCTTGCAACCTTAATCATCTAATCTCCTCTTTAATGATCAGGTTGACGAAACTCGCAACAAGCCACCTAGGATAAATTCCTTCTAGCCTCGCAGTCTCATCTACAGTGAAGGGATCTGCAAGGCAACCAACACAAATTCGCAAAGAAGTCCCTAGAGCATGGGTCACTGGGAATCATTCCTGCTGAATTTAGAACTGTAGAAAACCACAGTTCTCCGAAACTAAAGTGGAAAAGAGGCAAAGGGAACATGATCATTTGTGCCAGGTTTTCATGAGACCTTCGCTATCTCAAATGACATACTTTCATGCCCCTATATAACAGATCCCAGTAGTGGAAAGGCTCCTATATTTTGTTGCCAAACGGTGAAGATTTACTATGGCGACATATGGACCCGGCAAGTGGTTTCAGGGGTACACGGTATCATGTTCAGCGGGCACCTCCTCCTTTGCCAAGAGTTCCTTAAACTACAAACGCAGCGTTCGTCACTTTGTTGTCAACCTAAGTGCATTCAATAGACGCTTTTACACCGTTGGGTTCATGATGAAATGCAACAACAGGTTCTGAATACTGTCCATTGGGGGAGACTACGCAATCAGTGTGGACTCCACATGCCAGCTAACATAGTTTCCAGATCCTGTGATTTGCCTACGAAAACAACAACCTACAAAATAGCAGACTGGTTATATCTTGAAGCAAGTCATGATACCGCTTGTTACCGTCCTTCTCATTGCCAGTCTCCATATCAACAAGGACGTCTCCAACTGTATACCTTTTAAACATTTATATGTACAGTCAAACCCGGTTATCTCGATTACCTCAAGGGTATCAAAAAAATTGTCGACATAACCGGATCCCGAGATATCAGGGTTTAGTTGATAAATCTACTGCAGAACAATGATTATGCATCTGAAGTACCAAAATATGAGTTTTGTTTCTAAAAACGAATGGCATTTCTAATACACAATACAAATAATAATTTAGTCATGCCTGGTTGCAGAAAAGAGAAGATTGGATGTCTTTTAAATGAGATTAAGTAACAAGTCACACATTTTTACAACAATAAGTTACTGCAACAATGTCAGTGGTCTAAAGTTGTTTTTATTTCCCTGTGAATAGCCTCATCCCTTTGGTAGCCTCAGCAAGACAATGATTTTCCTACGCTATCCAAAATCTAGGCCAATTTAAGTACATGTACATGTAGGACTATATTTTCTTTTCTTTTTTTTAAATATTTGTTTTCGCTAGAGTTGATTTGTGACTGGCAGCAAAATGTAACTGATCAATATTGTGCGTGAAAATCATTAGTTTCTTCTTTTTTTTTTTTTTTTGATTGTCAGAGGTTCTTTTGCACCAGTATATGCCGGTTTTTACCGATAAAATTTGCTTCTGTACCTGAAAAAGATGGGGCTGTCGGCATTCATGTACCGACAAACTGTAAAATGTGTTCGAAGTCTATAAAAAGTTAACTGTCCCAA
Source organism: Megalonaias nervosa (assembly GCA_016617855.1). Taxonomy (NCBI): domain Eukaryota; kingdom Metazoa; phylum Mollusca; class Bivalvia; order Unionida; family Unionidae; genus Megalonaias; species Megalonaias nervosa. The sequence goes on along the minus strand of JAECUM010040063.1, from coordinate 2,866 downwards.
CATCAATGTATGAAGCCAACTTATTCCATTCATACAGTTATAGTCCCATATCCTTCCCGACTTTGATCAGTGACCGTCGGCAAGAACAGAGCACCAAAAGGAGAGTCGGCTAATCTCTTTGATGGATTGCAAGACTTTGATGTTCAAAACAATACAAATGTAAGCACTCCTCTTTCTGTTTCAAATTTAATCCTATCAGTGGTTTTCTGCTTCATTCCGTTTGTGTTGAAGAATATGTAATCATGGTACTGCGATCGACAATTTCATTACAAAAAATACCGGGCGCTATAGATACTATAGATATTTTTTTTTTTTTTTACAATACCTTTGGTGCTTTTATTTACTCTTGTTCAAAACAAATTAATAACCGGGGGGGGGGGGGGCGCAGCTTAGTTGCGAATTTTGCGGTTCTCTATTCATAGATTATTGTAAGTCACGTGATCTAGCCATGCTGAAGTTGAAGGTTTACACTCGCACCAAGCATGGAAACACCTTAACTATTACCGAATTTGTTTTAAATATGTTCTTTAAAACAAATTATGTATTTAACCTAACAATTTTCTGAGTTGCAGATAAGATCAAATTCGCAATGTTGTGTGGGACGAACTATATTTTGAACGCAGCTTATGTAAAGGTCAGAAACGCATTCATTCAGTTTCCTTACTCTAAAGTATTGTTTACGAGATAATCTTCTCCACTCTATGCAAATGATAAACAATGCATTGATGAGATTGGTTGCTTAGCATTTGTACCGGTAAAATGTGGTCTTATAGCGACTTTCTATCATTGCTGGTACGAGGTACCGGTAATAGCGGAAACGCCGGATCATTTCTTGTAAAATTTCTCTGAGATGGACGTTAAAAGTTGCATTTCGTCAAATTAAGCGGGTCCACATGTTAATTCGGACCGAAAATTATGCCCGACATAACGGAGTTATCGACTTAACAGGGCTCGAGATAAACGGGGAAAAAATAGCATAACAAAGAATTTTTTCGGGACCGGACCAAAACGCTCTACATACGCGGATTCTCGAGATAACCGGGGTCGAGATAAGTTGGTTTAACTGTACTAGGTCTGGAACTAAACAATTAAGTAAACAGAGTGTGTCTCACCCAGGAACAATAATTAAATTACTACAATTGTAGATTCCTTGTCTATATGAAACAATCCATGTGCTAGAGAATTCCTTCACCTGCTGGGTTTTGCTTAATGTGACGGAGAATATCTTATCCTTGAGTTACCTCCTTGGACTCTCATTATAATGAATCTATAGTCCCATTAGATTCTGAATCTTTGACATTTAAACCAACTTTCACAATCTGCACAATATGAGGTTGCATCTCAAAGGCAGGGAAACCTCAGTGGATTCACATTGGGGATACCTCTCTACTAGTAAAACATCTGGCAATCTCAAACAGTATGGATCAATATGGATGCAAACACACATGACTTGGGGGAGCAAGTCTCCAACCATTTTTGAGGTGCCAGAGGAATGTCAGACCTGCCAAGCCTGGGTCTCACTAAACACCCCAAGACACTCCAATACACCCCACCACACCCCAAAACACTCCAAGAAAACATTTAACACTTTACAAAATACCTATTTTAAATTTCAACAACAAAAACAAACAAACAAATAAAAAGTTTGAATATTTAGCGATTGTTTGTTTAACAGGAAAAGTGGTGGGGGGTCAAGAGTTGCCAAGGGAAATAACTTCCGTTTTGAAGAAAGAATGTTCGGGTACAGTAACGTGAATATTTATCAACATTTATCAATAAGTAGCAATACCACAGCGGAGCGAGACATTTCGATCCCAAGAAAATTCCCAAGATATTTCGACCCCAATACATTTCAACTCATTTATTATAGCCCAAGAGGATGTTGGAGGGGTAGAGCAGCGATTAGTAAACTTGCTGATGCGGCAGGTGTCGCACGTTCTGTTGCTGAAAACTGGTTAGCACGACAGGTAATATAGCAAATGTATCTACCACCACCTAAAACAATGTAGTACTCACATTTTGATGTCAGCACTCCCAATGAAGTTCATCAGGCAACATGATGCCAAGGTGCTAGACATCACTATAAACTCTCACAAGCAGACATCGTAGCGATATGACAGAAACTTGTTAAAGCTATGTTAAAATTCCAAATCACACGTAAACGGAATGGTCTCTTTATCCCTCTGTTTTTACTCAATAGTTGCCCAATGGAACTGACCTACGATGAACCTTTTGGTGACAAGAATGCCAAAATCCAAACCTTTGTCTCACCAGTCCCAAATTCAAAAGGTCTGTTTAATCGATGCTCTTTCTGAACAAAGTGGGTTATCTGTCATGCATGAAGGAAATAACCATACTCTAGTGAATTTGCTTTGCACCTCAGCTTATGAAGGTAGGACAGTCGCTGCAAACATTGCCTATGAGTAGAACTGTTCTATGTTATCTTTTATGCTGAGAGATGGGGATCCGAGTACATTTCTCTGGTTTATGTCTCAGTGCTCAACTTGATCTGATGGGACCTTTATCCGTGGTGCAAAGAGGTCACTTTTCCTGGTCGATTGACAGCTTCTTCCAGATGCGGCTTAAAAACTTCCACTGGATTTGTGTGAGGAATAACTTTTCCCTTTCTAAACCGCTCCCTGACACATGGAGCCCATTTTTCCATTGAGTTAACTAGACGCTGTCTCAGCTACCTTAAGGAGCCTAAGATGGTCTCCTTGTGATAAGTAATGTATAATGATTGGGTAACATATTTGAAGAATGAACCAATTTTATTTTTTTAAAATATGTTTCATCAATTATAATTACCCAGTCATAGAACGCATAAACTATCCCAGCCTCCCTGCAGTTACATCCATATAGAGCA